>MU781524.1:114232-132326 GCA_026770625.1 Nicotiana glauca
GTATAATATACTGGAGTTTGGAGCACTGGTGCTCCAGTCTCCCGCAAATTTTACAGGAGTTAGCAAAGTATACCGGTCCAGCATAATATGCTGGAGTTCGTACACAAATGTACCAGAACTCCCGTATATTATACTGAACCGGTCCCTGTTGCAGCAAAATAGTGGCTATTTTTTATTGACTTGATAAACGTTGGCTATTTTTCAATGACCAGTGTAAAAACTGGCTATACCATGATATTTTAACCAAACTATGTGATTGAATAAATCTTCCTGCGGGTCAAGGGCTCCTTCTCCCTCCCCTTCTTCAAACTCCGATTCATATTTTTCACAGAGAAATCTCTGATCAAGGATAGAACAAGTCGAACCTAGTAAGTAAGACATAATATGGGTTTGACGTCAAGTTCAAAACCTACAAACTTCGAATCCTAGCTTCGCCTATGGTCTTAATATACTAGCATCATATTTACAACAACAGCAACGCCTTAGTTCCAAACAAATCAGGATCGACTAGCAAATAAAAATATATTAATCAGTAAATTTTCTTTAAACTCTTAATATTTGAGCCTTTGTTCGTGAATAGTGTTTACTCCATATTAAGAAGCCATTCTTGTCCATCTATAAATGAAACATCCATGTAAAGTGCTGCCTCATTCTGCTTCAACTGCTTTGCATAGGGTACTCTAAATGTGTAGTTGGCTCCTGACCCATAGCACTCGTACTCCCCAAAGAATACTGTCCTGCAAAACGTATACATTGACGAGGAATAAGAGATAATTGAAGAGCTGGCATTCCATCCTATTTCAATGGGAATTAATGAGTCTGATTCATCTATACGTCTGTTTTACTGTTATATCGGAAGTTATATATTCGCTCATCAAATAACTTATGTATAGAAAATAAAAATGTATGCGGATAAAACGGGGGCTAATGAACACCCTAATTTCCCGATGGGTCAAACGAAGCAAGGACATGACTACGTGGGATCAGAATTGAAGCTGGGAACGTCTCGTGTTAAGGCCCAAATAGAGTGCTCGCCACCGAGTCTGATAAGACAACACTTCCCCCAAACCCGGAAAAGCTCTGAGACTTCAGAAAACAAGCAACGATTGGACACTACTAACAGAGGGCTGTGATATCCGCACCCCACCAGATATCACGGTGCGGATCTCGCCCGACACCAGCAGCGAATAAGTAATTGACGAGAAAGGAGGATTTTTTTATCCTTTTTAAAAATTGTACTAGGAATGAAACGTTTCTACTGTATAAAGGGGAAGTTATTCTTTGATAAAGGACATTGTAACACGAATACCAAGGCAATACAAAATTATTTCTCTATTATCTAGCTATTGAAAAGTCTTCACTTTATTTTTGTTCTTGATTGGCCTCGAACGCAAGACTCAACTGAGTAATGGAGCATAAGTATCTCCATACTCCTTCACCTCGATTCTCTTTGGATGAGACCTTCTAGACTTTGAAGTCGTCTGTGATTGAATAACCCCCGGGTATAAAAATTTTTATGGGGGCCTCGGGGGCCACCTCAGGAGCAACTACCTCGAGGGCAGTCACCTCGAGAGCGGCCTCTTCGAAAGTATCCAACTCGATATTTGTGGACGGGTAGGAAGTTGAAGGGGCAGCCTGCTGAGGAACCGATTTGGAAGTTTTAGCCATCGCAAATCTAAAAAATCTATGGAGATTTGAAAAAGGCGTATGAAGATTTGAAGGTTATAATTGAAGAAATAAAGTTCTGGGTTGAAAATCCAAGAATATATATGAAGGTTTGGGGGTTGTAGAAGGAGATATGAAGATTCAAGAAGCGAGTATGAAGATCTGAGATAGTTGAAAGCCATTGTGCAGTTCAAAGGTCAGAGCTAGGATCAGAAAGTGAAAGGGAGCTAAGCTTTAATAGGGGGAATACGCGAAGTTTCGCATTCGAAGACAACCAGCTGATGGTCGACACATGTCTGAAGTTAGAGCGACGCGATTGATGGGACACTTCAGCTTATCCGTTATCTCGTTTGTAACGTCCGAAGGAAGGAACCAGGGTCCATCTATCATTTCCCATCGTTTCGGCAACCCTATGTCGCGCCCCTTTTTCTCACAAAATCGGGTTTCGATGCGTGACAACTCTTTTAAAGAAGGTGTTAAAAGAGAGAGTCGTCACCTAACGAATTTGAGGTGCATTAGGGCACCTATTTGCAAAACTCAGATTGGACCAGGTTTCGTCACCAAAGATCGGGTAAGGGCTCGAGACTACCTTGAAAAGAAGATGTTAGGCACTCTTCAAGGCCCACAACTATGGGTCCCGGTCGAACTCGAATTATATGAATTAGTATATATGATCAAATAAACGAAGAGAGAGAGCATAAAATTGTAAGAAGTATATTATAAACAGATTTTTTGAATAGGGGTACGACTATTTTTGATTCTTAGTAGGGAAAGAAAGAAAATAGGGGGGTCCTGAGTTTTTTAGCCTAAAGGATCACCCCGTGCAACATAAATAATACTTCGTAACTTCCTCTAGATGGGGTGTTACTCGTATTATTCAGCGGCCATATACTATCATCTTCTGCTACCCGATTACTATCTTTAAGTTGTTACCTAAAGCGTACTAGTTCAGTTATAACTCATACAGGATGCGTGCACTATCCATCTCATGCCTACGGTTCAGGAGGCTTTGGACCTCTATTTGGGTAGTTCTAGACTTCACTTAGGTTGCTCAATATGATAAAACTAAGTGACAAACAAAACATATAAAGACATCACATAAAGGCAACTAAAGGCTCACATTGACCCCCCACACTTAGCCAGCAAATACTCCCAAACACAAATGCAAATTAGGAGATTTCAGAATTCAAAACCTTAAACCTATAGACGTGGTTTCTAGATGACTGTGAATCAAAGTACTGGCAATTTCAGATACAAGACATCACTTGTAGAAGGGATTATACAGTTGCTATAAGTTGATTATTGAAATCACAGGTTTCAAGTTATTAAACCTTACATGTGTTGCAATCTTAAGTGATGTACACGCTAAGTGATAGGGAAGTCTATTAGGAGAATCTCAAAATTATTCATGCTAGCTGACAACGGTATGAACAGGTAGTAAATGGGATTTTAGAGGTCCATTAGAACGAGCAGTTATACCCTATAGGCAGGATCTCTAACCGTTGATGCTTGGCATTCACATTTTTTATCGTTATACTTAATCTTATGGGTATGATTTCTAGTGAGCAGTGCAAGACAATAATGAAGTGATCAAATTTCTATAGGCATGATTTCTAGTGTATGGTGCAAGACAACAACAAATAAGGTGATCAAAACCATATAGGCATGACTTCTAGTGTACGGTGCAGAATTAAAAGGGCTGTTGTTAGCATTTATTCCCTATAGGCATGCTATCTTATGAATAGTACATATCTTAATTCTACGAGCATATTTTCTAAGTGAACATCGTCAAATAAAATAATTGGAGTCATATAGGAAGGATTTCTAATAACACATAGTAAGAAACATAATTGCAGCATTTTTACTTGTGTTTGCTAGCGGACAGTATGTGTGCGTGCTTTTATCTAATGACATAGTTTCTATAGTGTTCATAGTAATTGAACGACACATATAGCAAATAATTATCAAGTCCTATAGGCATGTTATCTACCCATTTTGTATGAAAATATTGTGTTCTACCCCTTTCCCCTTTTTATTAGCACCCCAATCGTTCATACAACTATTATTACATGCCCAATAATGAATAAAATTAAAGTATTTTACAAAGCCTTCAGCAGGCCCAAATAAGATACCCAACACCATTTTTGGGCCTTCAGTAAGCATACCCAGCAAATAGCACAACCCAGAATCCATAGAAGAAATTAAGCTAGATCACACAACCATAGACCGACCAATCGATTTACATATTCAGTAGACCATAGGAAGAGAGAATTGAGTGTCAAGAACAGTGCAGGTTTCAGCAGTAGATGGAGTGACTAAAGGACCCGAACTCCTAGTGTGTCAGAGTTCACAAGGGTCTCAAATGGACCCCGAGCAGTGCTCACACTAGGGAGGTCAATGGTAAGAGCCTTGATAGTCTTGGCTTTCAGCCAGCTAAGAATAGGGAGTTCAGAATAACATAAATGACAATGCAAGAGAATGGATAATGACTGAGGGGCAGAAGTGGGGAACATATTTATAACCTAAAGCATACATAGCCACGGAGAGAAACTAATCAAATAGGCCAGCAGGTTCAGCAGGATTCCAACATAGAGGAAAACACCCCATAGATAGCCACACATTGAAAGAGTTGGGGGAAAGAAACAAGTTCGCAGGACAAGCAGTCATAAAACTAAACCAATTGAGGCTTAAGAGGTTCAGATTAAGCTAAACATACATCCTAGGGTTATGTTAATCAGTGTTTAGACATGATAGGGAACATATTTTGTGATAAACACTGGAAGAAACAGGTATCAAATGGACAAAAGACAGACTAGAAAATATATTAACATAGAAGCAGGATCATGGTCGATAGCAAATAGTTTTCATACAAATTGTAACACATTGTACATGCAGAACAAGGACTCAGAAAAGTGTAAGAGGGCAAACTCATACCAAATATTACATATAGGTATTCTGGGACTATCATAATAGACTAAACAACTAGAGCATATCTAAATCATGTCACAAAATGGTTCAAGCAGGGCATGGGAAAATAGGTTGAAGTAATTGTTAAGAGCTCAATCAGTTACTAATAGGGGATGGGGTTCAAGTGAACATGCCGAGTGACAAAATAGTAAGTGAACATGTCATAATTAACACAGGCATTTTATCATTCATTATAGAGGCTAAAGATAAGCAAACAAGCATGATTAGGGAAACATCCAGACAACCTTTCACTCAGATTACCTAAGTTAGGCTTGGGTAAAGACAGAACTAGTAGCATTAGGAGGAGAGTCAGACACTAAAGGACTTAGAACAAGGTAGAATTAAGAAAATCATGTGCAAAAGTAATCCAGAAAACATATCTAGCCAAGGATTTCATAGCTGAAAACACATGCAATCGAAAACATGTAGGCATAAAATTATGAAGTCAAGTAACTCACTAGGTAAGCAGCTAACAAACAAGAGCAAAAGATCCACAAAAACCCTAGAAACCTCGATGCGTCAAAGTTCCCAAGGGCTTCAGTGAACCCCGGGTAATGCTTGCACCCAGAAGAGTTTGAAATGTAGATTCTCTGTGGCCTTGGCTTTCATCCGGACACCACGAAACAAAGAACAAGATAGTAAAAAAAATTCAAGAGTAAAGCTTTAATTTTTTTTAGTGAGACTATCTTGATTCAGGTCTCTTTAAAGGGAATAGGGGGAAGGGTTTATATAGTAATAAAATCAGATGCACAAACAAGGAAGATAATTGATTGCACACAGGTAAGAAAAGAAATCGAGGAAACACAGACGAAGAAGAGGGAGAAATTTCACATGCAAGTCAGTAAAACAATCAGAAAAAGAAAAAGTATCAAACTCCAAAGTCAAGTTAGGGTTTCAAACTCGAAATCGGACAACTGGTATGAAGGATCTAGTTCATCTCGCGTATATGGACGGAATATCACACAAATCTTCAAGATTGGATCAATTCTCGTCCAATATAGAGGCAGTATTTGCCAAAATTAGGTAAATACGTAAGTAATACCAAAATCGAGTAACCATTACCAAAGGAAACCAAATATGGTAAGCAAATAATGGCAAAATTCCATTATCAACAGGATTAGGAGAAGGGATTTGGGGGTGAGACAACTAGGTTTTGACAAAGACAAAGAGAACGTTGAGATAGTTTAAGGGTGGCGGGTTTAGAGGGAATAGGGAAACAGGGTTTGGGGTTGGGTAATAATAGGGTACGTTAATTGTAGGCCGTTGATCTTACGGAGAGGATTTTAAAACGGGACTAGGGCGGTTAAAGAAGTGGGTACCGACCAGGCTTTTGGGTTAGGGGTCGTTTGGTTTGGGCTGTGGCGGACTGGGCTAAGTTTTGGGCCACTAATATGGTCCAAAATTAGTTAGAAAGGGCTATTATTTAAATACCCAAAATTTTATCAAAATTCATTTATAAAAATAATTAATAAATTAAAAATAAAATATTATTTACGCCATAAAATGTTTAAACTAACAACTTCGTATTATAAAAATATAAATATGATATTTGGCACAAAATAATATAAAATAGAGAGCAATTGTGTGAATATAGGCCATCATTGCAAAATTAGACAAAATAGCTTATAAATGCTAGTGTAATTACACATAATAAAATAAAATGCTTGAAACATATATTATAGGTGAAAAATAAGTATTTTTGGTAACCAAGTCATCACGGGATAATTTAAAGGATAATGACCAGGTAGTAAAATGCAAAAAAATTAATTTAGGGCTCTAAAAGTTATGGAAAATGCTTACATGAATCTTGTAAATTAAATAATGATGTAAATATACTATTTTGAAAGTATATATATACAATTTAAAAATATGAGGAAAAAATTAGGTATCAACACCCTACTCTATGAAAAACGAGGGGACTATCTGAATACGGGTAAAACCGAGACTAATGAACACCCCGATTTCCCAGTGGCTCAATGATGTTGTGCATATTTCTATATGTTTTACTTCACTCATGTTTTAACTGCTTTTTGGTGCTATTTAGTCTTTAAAATACTCAACATAGTTTAATTATTGGTTTTATGACTAACTGAGTTGTGTGTGATAATTTAGGGTGTTTGGAGTGCAAAAATATGAAGAAAATGTGCTCTAGCTAGAGAAGGAGAGGTTGGATGCGTCGCATTAGGAGTTGGAGGACGAGGTGTTCGCATCCACCCTAGCATCAATCTCTGAAGCTGAATCGGATTAGGAGTAGGAGAACTTTGGCCCAAAACTTTTGTACGCAATATGTAGCCAAAAACACTTTTTTTAGGTCATCTAACATATCGGAAAGCGAAAAAAAGCCACGATAAAGCTTGGAAACCATGGAGTTCGTCTTGAGTTCTTACTTTTTCCTTCTTTTATTGATTTTTATGCATTCTTTGGAATTACTTGAAATTGTTACCTTGAGCATGCGTGGCTAAGAACCCTATTGTTCTAGGATCATAGGTGATACATGAATGTTGATGTTTAAAGTTTAATTTGACGAAGTTGATTTTATCATATTGGGTTGTTTATTTAATTCTGTTTTTAATTATTTTGTTGAGTAGCTAGCTGTGAAATACTATCGTCGAATATAGAATTGAACTCAAAAGTGGGAATTCTAGATTGCATATAGAATTCAATAGAGCAAGTTCTTGAACCCGGACATCGGAGAACGGATTCGCAATTAGGATAGAAATATACCTAATTGTCTTATTTGGTTGAAATATAGGAAGTGTAAATGCATTCTTGTTAATCTTAATTCCACAGACATATAGGCATTAAGTTAGCTTGAATAGGCGAGTAAGAATTCGACAGATTCTTATGAGTAATATCAACCCTGTCAATCAACAATTTAGATAGATCAATTAGTCACTTTAAGCCGAGAACGCAATAGGATTGTTAGCCAGCCTCTGACCCTGGAATATCCTTTCCCACTGATTGTTATTCAAAATTTCTATTTGTTTTGGTTGATTTCTAGTTAATTCATTGATTGATAATTTTAGGTAGCAAATTAGTCACTTATATATTTTGTGAGAAATCTCTAGAATTGATAAGGTAATTGAGTTTGAATCAGTCAAAAGCTAATCATAAGTATTCGTGGGAACGATACTCTACTCACTAATCTATTACTTGACGACCACGTATATTTGCGTGTGTTTGGTTGCAACAGTCAAACGAAGCAATGATGACTACATGGATTAGAATCGAAGCTGGAAACTTCTCGTACTAAGGCCCGAATGGAATGCTCGCCACCGGTCCTGATAAGACAACACTTCTCCAAACCCGGAACAAGCTCTGAGACTTCGAAAAACACGGTAACAGTTGGACACGACTAACAGAGGACTGTGATATCCGCACCCCCACCAGATATCATGGCGCGGATCTCGCGCGATGCCGGCAACGGATCAGTAATTGACGAGAAAGGAGAATTTTTACCTTTTTTAGAATTGTACTAGGACTGAAACTCTCCTACCATAGAAAGGTGAAGTTTTTCTTTGATATGGGACATTGTAACACGCATACCAAGGCAATACAAATTATTTCTCTGTTTTCTAGCTATTGAAAAGTCTTTACTTTATTTTTGTTCTTTTTTCTTAATTGGCCTCGAACTCAAGACTCAGGCGAGGGCAGAAACTATAGAGCAACCCAGGTTCAAGCTAGGGCATAACGTTACGAGTGGTTTGATTATTCATAGTATCTTTAACTCATTTATTTAACGTTCTTGATTATTTGTGTTGAATCAGTCCATGTATCTTTAAAATCGCGTATAAATTTAATTTTTATCCATTTTAAGGGTAAACAAACAGTAAAAGCACTACGTTTTTCTTTCGATCAGTCCCTATAAAATAACAGTAAAAGCTAGATGTCTGGCTCATATAATTCAAGTCTTGCTTTTACTACTGTATCGGAATAGATAATTCTAAGTCTTGCTTTTACTATTATATCAAAAATTTCAATTGGCTATCTAAATGAAAAGTTTTTTCCAAAAAAAATTCTAGAACTTGACTACTATACCAAACACACCATATTCCATAAATCCTAAATTAAATTTTTTCCTGTTATTCAGGGCAATGATAAAGTTGTTTCTGGGCGACCTACGGGTCACAGGTTCGAGTCGTAGAAGCAGCCACTAATACTTGCATTAGGGTAGTCTATCTATATCGCACATCTTGGTGTGCGGCCTTTTTCTTGACGTTGGGTGAGTGCGGAGTACTTTATGCACCGGGCTGCCTTTTATTTATTTTTATTATTTTTTCTGATGTGGAAGGGAGGGGGATTTGGGCTTGGGAGTGGGGGTGGGGGGTGGGGAATGTGCATGCAAGAGGTATATCTCCACTTACTGGTCTTTAGTAGGATCTCTCCAATCATTCCAGCCATCAGAGGAAACCACATCAGACATATAAATTTTGGAGAAGATAACAGTAGCAAAAGCGCCCCAAGCTCGGCCAAGCCATACTTTTCCGGTGCCAATAATACTGCAATTCACAAATGAAAATCCAGATTTCTCAGTCTCTGAATTCCTTCCTTGTGCTGTGATTGATCCTCCAACTCCACTTGTTCCTTCTTTTGCTATCGAACTTATTGTGCAATCCTAAAGAAATTGCGGAAAAATTAGAAATAGCCTGATTTACAGTTGTTAATTGAAAATAAGCTTCAGTTTCAAAAAATAATTGAAAGTTAATCCCTTTTTCATGTAAAAATTAAATTGGAACAAAAATTACCTTTAAAATACGAAAATTTCCAGCATAATATGCTAGAGTTCAAATTTTTTACATATGACATTTCAGCATAATATGCTGGAATTTCATAATGTGCTGGGTTTCCAACATAATATGGAGCTTCATACTCTAACATATTATGCTGTAACTTTTCGTGTTTCAGTTAGGTTATTTTTGTCCAGAGTTTATCTCCACATAAAATAGTGACTATTTTCAATGCCTTTGCAAATGCGGCTATTTTTTAATTGCTAGTCCAAAAACTGGCTAGCTCATATTGTTTGACCAAATAAAATGCATCATGTCTACAGTCAACGTCAAAGATTTACCTAATAGATTTACCTTGCTATAAAGAGATTACGAGCAACAAACATCAATTTTTTTCTTTATTTGGTACGTAACGAATTAGCAAATTACAGGCAAGTGTTATAGCCTGTTTGGTCAAGCTTTTTTTTGGTTAAAAGTGCTTCTTTTTTTTTGGCCAAAAGCACTTTTTGCCAAAAATTGAGGTGTTTGGCCAAGCTTTTGAAAGGAAAAAAAAGTATTTTTGAGGAGAAGCGGAAGCAGTTTTGGAGAAGTAGAAAAAAGTAGCTTCTCACCAAAAGCACTTTTTTGAGAAGCACTTTTGAGAAATATGCACTTAGAAGCAGTTTTTTAAAGCTTGGCCAAACACTAATTGTTGCTCAGAAGTGCTTTTTAAACTAATTAGCCAAACACAAACTGCTTCTCACCAAAAGTGCTTTTGAGAAAAACACTTCTCAAAATAAGCCAATTTTTGCAGCTAGGCCAAATGGGCTATTATTCTATTAAGAAATCTCGTTTATCCTGAAAATTTTCACCTTCATAGTGGACCACAATAATCTTGTACTCCCTCCGTTTCAAATTGAATGAGGTAGTTTGACTCGGCACGGAGTTTAAGAAAAAAAAAGACTTTTGAAATTTGTGGTCTTAAAAGCTTAAGGGGTAAAACTTTGTGGGGCCATGACTTTTGTGTGGTTATAAAAGCTTCTCATTAAGGGTAAAATGGGTAAAATGAAGAGTTTAAAGTTGAATTATTCCAAATTTAAAAATGCGTCATTTATTTTGAAACAGATTAAAAAGGAAAGTAGCTCATTTAATATGACGGAGGGAGTAAGTTGTAATACAAAAGACAGTTCGGTGTACTAAGCTCTCGTTATACGCAAGATTCAGAAAAAGACCGAATCACAAGGATTTATTGTACGGACTCACCTACAGACCACAATAATCTTGATTTTGTTTTTGTTTCATTTATGTATTTGAAACCCACTGGCAACCTAGTAAAGGAGAAAGTTCCCTTAATTATTAGGAGTTTTTTCATTTCTATGATTTTTTTTTGATAAAATTTTAAACTTTATTTCTTGGGAAAACAAATACATGCACTAATCAGTACAAAAAAAACCCTTCACTATATAGTTGGACACGCAACCCCAACCTATATATACTACTTTCACTAATCAAATCAATTACACACTATCAGAATCTATCTAAGGATAAAAATTCAATGCTTGTAGTTTCTTCTCCAAATTTAACCACATTGAATACCTGCAATGTATATCTTGTACTATCATTCTTACCAACTCTTCAGCCTTTCTTTTCTTCTTTTTGAAAATTCTCCAATTCCTTTCCTGCCATAAGTAGTATACAACTCCAGCTAGAATCATTATATATATAACTGCGTCTGATCTTCTTCCTGTTGCATATTTACTAGCCCAACTTATTTCTTCAGACCATATCTTGGCTTTCCTTCCTATTCCAGCCCACTACAATATTTTCTCCCACATATTGCTTGAGTATTTGCACGTAAAGAATAGGTGATTACGGTCTTCATCAGCTTCTTCACATAACACATACTCTGCATTCGTAATACTTTCCCATTTCAACAATCTGTCCTTTGTATATAAGATGTTCTGGACAGCTATATAGATAATGAATAACCACATTGGACTACTACAGTTGTTGCATATTAATCTCCTCCATGTGACCTTTGTGAATTCACCCCTCATCTTATTATACACCTCTCTGATTGAATATTTCTTCCCATTCATCACTTCTGCTATATTGATTCTTGCTTCTGTCAGGTATTTCCCAGCTTTTAATATCTTCTAAGTTGTCAATGCTGCTCGGTTAGCCTTCACATCTCATGTTATCTCTTTCTTTATATAGTAAGTATGCATCTACTTGATCCATATTCTGTCTTTCTTATTGCATAGGTTCCCAAGTTGTTTCAGGACTACTGCTTTGTTCCAAGTTGTTATATCTGTTATGTTCAAGCTCCCTGCAGTTTTTGGCTTGCAAAGTTGTGTCCATAGAAATCTTTTGCAAATGCTTTCAATTTTCAGTAGAATCTTCTTTGGCAATGGGAACACTTGTGACCAGAATTATTGAATAGATAATAACACACTTTTAATTATTTGTAACCTCCCTGCATATGATAAAGATCTTGCAGTCCAGCTTTGCACTTTTGCTAAAATTTTGTCCAGTAAAAGTTGACATTGATTAATTGATAATCTTTTAGCACTAAGTGGTACTCCGAGGTATCTGAAAGGTAAAGAGCCCAAAGAGAAACCCAAACTATTCAATATTTGTTGTTCCACATGTCCTGATACACCTCCAAAATATATACAACTCTTTCCTTGATTTGCTATCAAACCTGATGAGGAAGAGAATTGTTGAAAGCATTCATTTAACATCTGTGATGATATGAGATCACCTCTACAGAAGAGTAGAAGATCATCTGCAAAACTGAGTTGCAAGATATTGAGTTTCTCACATTTCGGATGAAAGTTAAAGTCTGGCTTATTCTTCAAATCATTCATCAACCTTGTAATATATTTCATGGCTAACACAAACAGGTAAGGAGAAAAGGTCCCCTTGCCTCACCCCACGTTTGGCATCAAAAGGAGTAGTTGGCTTACCATTTATCACTATTGAATAAGTGACCGTAGAAATACAAGCCATTATCCATTTAAGAAATTGATCTGGTATGTTGATTGCTGCAAGTACTTGCTCTAAGAAAACCCACTCCAAGGAATCATATGCCTTCTGCATGTCTATCTTGATCATGCACCTTGGGGATATACCTTTCCGACCATAACCTTTCACCAATTCATGTCCTAATAATATGTTGTCATTTAGAATTCTTCCTAGTGCAAAGGCTGCTTGACTTCCATCCACCAGATAATCCATTACCTTTTGCAATTGACTAGTAATTATCTTAGAAATGATCTTATACAAGACATTACAACAAGATATGGGTCTATACTGATTAATGGACTTTAGGTTCTTTACTTTTGGAATAAGAGTGACAAGGGTATTATTGAGTGGTTTATGCATTTTACTCTTTTGGAAAAACTCCAGTACGGCTGTTGTGATCTCATGTCCAATTATCTTCCAAGACTTCTTGAAAAAATAAGCATTCAACCTATCATCCCCTGGTGCTTTTGAATCTTCAATCCCCTGCAAAGCTTCATACACTTCCTCCCTTGTAAATTAATTTGTTAGTTCTAGCTTGTGCTTTCTTGTAAATACATGGCCTCCTTTCATAATAGTGAGGTTAATGGCATGTATTCTTCTAGTTGATTTACCCAATAGCCTCTTATAAAACCCAATGACTTCCTGCTCCACTCCATCTTCATTTGTTATCCAGTTTCCTCCCTCATCCTTTATCATTTTGATTTGATTTTGTGCTGCTCTCCCTTTCATGTTTGCAAAGAAGAATACTATATTTGAATCACCTAGTGTGAGCCATTGTACCCTCGACTTTTGCTTATAGATTCCTTCCTCTATCGTACTCTATTTTTTCAGTTCTTTCCTAGCTTTCTTCTCTGCTTCAAACATATCCCTACTCAGAGTAGTCTGCCTCATTTGAGCTTCCACATTTGCCAATTCTTCTTTCTTTTGCTACATCTTCTTTGTTATCCCTGTATATTCCTGCATGTTTAAACTTTTAAGACCATATTTTACCTTCTTTAGATTATGTATTATACCTTCCATCTTATTGACCTTATATTTCCAACCATTCTACACTATTTTGTCAAACTCATCATGTTCAGCTAGGCAATTGTAGAACTTGAATGGTCTCCTTTTGTTACCTTTCTCCTGCTCTAATTCAATACTCAAAGGTGAGTGGTCTGAAACTGAGGATCTAGAACTTGTACTTGCATTGGTGCCATTTCTAGCATCCAATTGGCATTCACTATCCCTCTATCTATTCTACTATATACATGGTTATTTGTCCATGTATACCCCCTTCCCACTGTGTCTAATTCCGTCATTTGGCACTCCATCATAAATTCTCTGAAGTCTTTTAATTCATTCATATGTAATTCAGTACTATTCATTTTGTCCTCCATATCCTTGATTGCATTGAAATCACCCATGATCAACCAAGGTATTGTCATTTGTTCTTCCAGTTCTCTCAAATTGTTCCATAAATCACATCTATTAGCTATTGTATGTAATCCATACACAGCTGTAAATGCAAAATAGACAGTGTCATTCCCATTTTTTACTATTCCATGTATGAATTGCTGATGAACCTTCAACTGTGAAAACATTATCTTGTTAGAATCCCACATTAGCCATATTCTACCTTTACCATTCACTGAGTTGTTTGCACACCACTTCCAACCAGCAACTATTTTTGTAATCGTATTATTAATCATCTCATTTTTAATTCTATGCTCTATTATTGCACTCATAGTTTTTATTCTCCTTTATAAATACCTTCATCTCCCTTTGTTTATACACTTTGTTGAAACCCCTAACATTCCATGTGACTATCTTCATACTGTTATGATTGTTTGAGGTTCTTGTCATGTATCCTCCTGCATCCTCTCTTGCTCATCAACTTTATCTGCCCAACTGTTTTGCTCCATCATTGAATCCCCCCTCAAAGGTAAATCCATATGTGATTTTTAAAGTACCTTGTTGGTGGTTGCTCTACTTGTTATGTGAACTTCTTCCACTTGCTTTCTGCCATGTTTCATTATCATTTTCCTCTTTATCATTCTTCTGTTGCTTCCCTTGATTTCCTTTCTCCTCCTCATTTTGTTTATTTTTTTCCTTTGCTACCCATTGTACTGTAGGCTTCTGCATCTTAGCTTGTTGCATTTGTCCTCCCTTCTTTTGGATTATTCTTTGTTGCTTTTGTTGTTCATACCCCAGAACTCTATCTTGTGCTTCCCCATGTCCATTCATATTGTTACAATCATGTCCTACCATACAACACTTTTGACAGTAGTTTGGAACACAGTCATATTTCACTTTCTGTTCAAAATTCTTCCCCGATGGATCCTGTACCACAATACTCGTAGGAAGTTCTTTAGATATGTCCATCTCTATAAGCACCCTAGCATATGAAATTCTAGCTGCACTAGAAGTGCATTCAACAGCATAAATTGGACATCCTAAAGCACTTGCTATCCTACTTAATGTGGTTTTTCCCCAACATTTCAACGGCAAATTTGGAAAACTCACCCATAATGGTATATCCTTTAACACTTCATCATAGAAATTAAATTCAGCGGTCCATGATTTAAGTATAATAGGTTTATTACCTATTGTGTGTGGTCCTGTGTACATGATTCTTATCCTCAATCGTGTTGAACAAAACCACAAAATAACCCTTATTGTAATAGTATACTCTAGGTTTAGCAGCAAAGTTCCAATTCGAGACAATGAATCTCTCTATTGTCCCAATTGATAGTGACGCTCCAATGACATACATCACCACTGCCTTTTTCCATTTCTCATTCTCCTCTTTCATTTCTTCCTTTTGTAATTGGACCTTTTTAATCCCATCCTGAATCATTTGAGGGATAAAAATAAGATACATTCCTCTTTCCATCAGCCTATTCCCTGCAAACAGTTTTGCCCATGGTTTCTCTAATTTCCTTTCAGTTTTCTCACATTTTCCTTGCTCTTTCTGTTCTTCTACTCCCTGCCTACTCGTACTAGCCCTCACCTTTGCTGATACTTGATCTATGACCTCCTTCCCAGCAGCTTCATCAACAGTATTCAATGTAACAATGTTCAATGGAACAATACTTTTTTATCCAAACATCCCAACTGTTGAAGTAGGCGTCAAATTTGGAGAATTCCTGTTACTACTCAAATTCACAGGTGTTCTCAACTTTGTTGCTTCAAACCCAGCTGAATCTGCTTGCATCAAACTTTTTCCTCAATCGTTACTTAGGATTTCCTTTGTAGCATTACTCTTTCCTTGACCATTGCTACTACTTCCTAAACCTACAAACTCCGCCAATTGCATCTTTGTCGTGTTTTTCCTTGGTCGTCTTCGTCCCATTTTCGATCAGTGTATTTTAGCATTCACGCTTAAAATGCACCGAGAGAAGGTCATTTCCATGATTTAAACATTAAATCTTTAGTTAAAGATAAAAAAAATTAATCTTATTTATCCCACCACACTCGTCGGGTAGTTAGTATACTAATACAGTTTAAAGCTAATATCACATAATCAGGGTTGATGTAAATTATAAAATAAAAATCCTCAAAAAGAAAGAACAAGTGGGGAGGGCTACACTCAGGGGTACACTCATCAGGGCGAATCTAGAATTCGACTTACGGGTTTATGGGAATCTAATAGTTTTTATTCAGATTTTGTTTATCAAACGAGTGATAATTCTAAATCAATATAATTAATAATAACATGATTAAAAATTCTTTGGTCAAAATAAAACCAAACAACACTATGATTGAATTAGTACTCAAAATTAAAAAATATACCTCATAGAGTGATCTACCATTTCCAAAGATAAAATCAATAGATCCTTGAATAAAGCATTCTTTAAAATAATGTCTTCCTCTATCATCATTAAGAGTATCTTGTGCTCCATAAAATCCACAACCATAAAATGCAACTTGATCTCCTCCTACTCTTACAGCCAATGCCTGAGCTCCAACCTCACCAGGCAAAGGACTAGGTGCTGTATTCTTGAAAAAAAAAGATTAAGAACACTAATAGGAGTTAGCAGCAGAGACGGACGAAGAATTCGAAAGTGGCAGGATATCACTATCGAATAAAAATTTGAGCAATTACTAAAGTCACAATCGAACCCAGGCAGCATACTAAAAGTCAAGTTGTCCCCTCAAAATCGACCAACGCAGTTGTCTAAGATTTAAATCTTAGGGTATCAATCAAAATATATACCTATTATTTAAGATATATACATACATATATTTTTTCAAAGTTATCAGGGGCCAGTGATCCCCTACACAAAGGGTAGGTCCGCCTCTGGTTAGCAGGTATCAATTAGAATCGTCATGGTGCACCGATTGAATGCACCAGTGGCCCAGATACCACCATTGTAAAAATTAAAAAATAAATAAAAAATAATAATAATATAATATAGAATCCAATCAACAACATCAAATCCAGAGATAATTCAAACTCTATAAAATTTACATAACACCAAAAAAAAATTAAAAAAACTTAAAAATTGATTATTTTACTTAAAAAAAAATATTGTACCTGGAAGCTGATATTGTATGCTATGAAATTTGAAGCATAAATAGCAACAGTAAAGCTATTAGCAGTTCCACCTGTAGAATTAGCGGTATCATTCCATGAGATAATAGTATTAAGGTAACCTTGGCCTTGTATTATCAAATTTGTCTTGTTAGGGTTTATCACCACTTTCTCCCTGCCAAAAATAATAAGTTCTTAATAAACTTTATATGCTGAAATTTTTTAACTTCACTACAATAGATTAAATTATACAATTTCATTACACATCACAATATAACATTAGCAGCAACAACCCCTGTATTGGGATCTGGGGAATGCACGCAGACCTTACCCAGCCCCTACCTTGAGAGTGTAAAAAGATTATTTCCAATAGACCATCAACTCAAAGAAAGATGAAACGTCATAAGATAACATCGAAGGAAAAATTAAAGATGATTACTTGTATGTTCCCGAATCGAGTAGTATAAGTGTCCTAGTAGAGCTAAAATCAGGAGCAGCATCAATGGCTTTTTGTACATTGCTAAAATTTGCACAACCATTTAAATCAACACTAATAACACGCGAAACGCCATAAATGGATACAAGCTTGGAGTTCCATTGAGAATTGTCACATTTAGGTTTATGCCTCCTCCTTCTATGGTGGTGATGATGGTGGTGGCGACGAGTAATAATAATCTCATTAAAGAAATCCTCTAGGACACTTTGCTTGAAAACCCTTTGTAGAATAGCTAGTCCAAAGCTACTTTCTACACTTGTGTTTTCAGTGGAACTATTTGTGGAAGAGTGGTTGGAATAGAGGGAAAGTACGATGGAAAAGAGTGCAATGACTAAGGTGATAAACCAAAAGGGAATGGTCCTTCTTGTGTCACTCATAGTAAGATTTAGTTTTGGTTGATGTTGTTTTTGCTTCGTTTTTGTATGGTGGAAGTGAAGAGTTAATATAATCAGAGGCGAGCTAAAATTTTAAATTTGATGAGTTGAACTTTAAACTTCTTCTCGCTGAATATATTGTACGTTTGTTTGAAATTATGAGTTCAGATATCATAGTCTAATATTTGTTAAAATTTTAATAAGAAATATAGTTAAACTCATAAGTATAAGTTGAATTTATTTCCCTCTTATTTATATATATATATATATATATATATATATATATATATATATATATATATATATATATATATATATATATATATATATATATATATATATA
>MU781524.1:133557-163317 GCA_026770625.1 Nicotiana glauca
GGGCAGGTTGCAGGTTTAATGCAGGTTCAATGCGGGGCAACTTGTAATTTTTTTTTTTTAACAAAGCAATCATTTATATTATACTATATGGAAAAAAAATTGTAACGCAATTGACTTAGTACAAAATCTCATTGAGTTGGAATTTTTGTTTTTCACACACACATTCACACACAATTGTAAAACATCACTGATTTTAAAACGATTTCAAATATCATGTTTCCCTCAAAAAAAAATTCTAACAGGGTTTGTTATTTGAGGACGTTCGCTACAGATTTTGGAAATATATATAGAAACAGAGGCAGATGTAGAAATTCGGGACGATGGGTGCACCATTACTTTCAAGATTAACATTTAGTTTGATAATATAAAATTTTACAATCACAACAACTTACCTAGCAAAAAAATAATTAGTTTCATTATCACAAAAACAAATATTATCAATTTACAATTGTACTCGACGAGTTTTCATACTTTGAAAACGATCAATAATAGTATCATTACTTACAGTTGCAAATACCTTATGCTCTATATTGCAAACTAAACAACTATTCAAAAACTCTTCACTAATGCTATTACGTAGATCACTTTTTATGAGCTTCATTGAGGAGAATGCCCTTTCCACGCTTGCAGTAGCAACAGGTAGAATCAAAGTCAACTTCACAAGTAAATAAATATGACACCAAGTTTGATCCAATTTCGTCTCTGCCATCACTATAGCAAGATCCTTCATTCCCTTCAAGTTGATAAATTTGCTATGAGGCATTCGAGCATAGACAATGAAACTATCAAGCTGAAAGCTGAGATCTCGAAGCTTGTTGCTATCAAACTTACTTGGATAATACTCGACCAACTTCATTATTCTGCTTTGTCAAAATTAGCAAATGAATCAATAGGATTCAAACAAGCCATACCAAGGAGTAAGTCACTAGTCACTACATCAAAACGACTATTTAGCTGATGAAGCTGCAAATCAGTAGCTGCATAAAATATTTTCACACTAAAGTGATGTGAATATGAAACTCCCGACCTCTATCGTTTCGATCTTGGATAGTCTTCATCCATTTTGGGGATCATAATATCATGTTTACCACAGAACGAATAAACTTCATTCATCAAGAACTCGAATTCACTTTCTCATAGTCTGCATTATATTTGCAAGGTCAAGCAACCTCATAGCATTGATTATGTCTTGATATTTCTTTTGTAAAGCTTTGTTCAATTCATTTGTAAAAAGCAATATCTTGAACATCAAGTGCAATAAAAACACAAACTCAAATTCTTGAATACTACCCAAAAGATTTTTTGCTGCAAATCTATCAAGAGAAAGAAGACTATCTTGTTGCATATCTTTAAGCACGTTAACAATCGAAGAAAATATAATCATAAAATTTTCCAAGGTCTTAAAATGCGAACCCCAACGAGTATCACCCGATCGTTGGAGCCCACGTTCTTGATTCAATCCTTGCCCGGTAAGTATTTCTCAAGACTTAAGTAATTCTTCCAACTTCTCTACTTGATGTTGTCAAAGTATTTCCATGCGTTTAAAAGATGCTCCAATAGTATTCAATGTGTTAGTGACAATATAAAAAAATAATTGACATCCGGATGCTTTTTAGAAAGAGCTACAAGTGTTAATTGCAACCGATGGGCAAAACAATGAACACAATAGGCAGATGGAACATCTTGTAAAATCAAAGACTTTAGGCCATTTATTCTTCCTTGCATATTACTAGCTCCATCGTAACCTTGTCCACGTAGCTTGGATGAGCTTAACGAGTGATCCAAAAGCAAATCATAAATTATTTTCTGTAATGATAGTGCAGATGTATCATTCACATAGACAATACCCAAAAAACGCTCAATCACCTCCCCTCTTTTGTTAACATATCTTATAACAAGGGTCATTTGCTCTTTATGTGAGATGTCCTTTGATTCATCAATCAATATCCCAAAAAAGTCATCATCCAAATCTTGGATAATAGCTTTAATTGTTTCTTTAGCACAAGCATCCACAATTTTGAATTGTTGGATAAATCATCATATCATTTTTTGGAGCTTTATGTAATATTACCTTTCCTGCATCTGAATGTTTATCCCCATGAAATTCCAAAAGTTCAAGAAAAAGACCTTTGTATTCGGATACTACTTACTTTCTCGACATGCGTTCTAAGTCTTTCCGTACCCTTGTTCCAACCCTTAAAACTATCTTTTGTAAATGCATCTCCCGCATTACCGCGACTTTCAAGTTCATTCTTAAACAAATAACAATACAAACAAAATGCAGCATCACTTTTTATGCTATATTCCAATCATTGTGAATATGGACCCTTAAATCAATCGGGATTAAATTGACGTATTTTATTCCCAAATTTAGTTTTAGGGAAAGCATGGCCACTCAGATGACAAGACCTTTTTGAATATAATGTCTCCTCACTTCATCTCGGATATTAGGGGCATACTGAAGAATCGGTATTCTTTCTTTGGGATCAGGATTGGGAGATCCTAGCTCAAGAACACTATCAACATTTGAAGGAGGGGATAAGAGTTTCCCTCTTTGGATTTCAGGAGCTATATTCGAACTAACAGAAGGCCGACTACTACCATTGGAACTTGATTGGCCAATATTTGACCTGATCACAAATTTATCCATTTTGAAGTTCCTACAAATTCAAATATCGCCCATCATCAAAATTCAAATTCATAATAAAACTAAGGGAATTACACTTTTTAATTCATAATAAACAAGAGGAATCACACCCTTTCAAACATAATAAAATAGAAGAATCACACCTCTTTCAAGTTCAATTAAAATAAATGAAAACTTACCAGTTCTTCTGCAACTTTTGATAACTTTATCTTTGAGATCAAATGGAAGTGCTTGCCCACTGCCCAGTTCTTCACTTGACATAATTCTGAAATTTTTATATTAAAATAACCTTTGTTGAAATAAAACCACAAGAAAGAAAAACTTTGTTTCACTGAAGAGCCCTTCGTAGTGATAATATGGTACTTTTGCAATATGCAGTAGACTTTAGACTTTAGAGTTGTTTTTATCTTTACTTATGAATAAGCTTTTAGGAGCACTTTGTGTATTATGCATATTTTATTAGCTTCAATAGAGTAGATCATATACACTGTAATTCAATATCAATCAAAAATGATTAGCTCAAGAAAAGTTATTAAAATAAATCCAAATCAGAAAAAATCTCCTTCATTCAGTAGTTACCGGGAAAAAAAATCCCAAAATGGGAATAAACCTACAAGAAAACTTATTAACTAATTTAGAAAAAGATTGGACCTTACCTTGGAGGAATTGGAAAATAGCATTGCACAAGTAGTCAGAGAGTAAATGGAGACAAGATGTCAAGATTAGCTTTAGCTTTTAGAACAAGAGACAAGAACAAATCAAAATAAGAACTAGGGTTTTGCTTCTTTTTTTTAAACGTGTGACCTTTTGGGATAAATTGAGATTAGGAATTAGGGAATAATTTTGATATTTGTTAATTGGAGAGCTGTGTGGATCTGTCATCTCTGTGTAGAAGTTGGGCACTGATATATCTAATAGGATATATGAGACGATGCGTTAGAATAAATAGAAAGAGGAAAAAAATAAAAGAAAAACAAATAAAATAACCAAAAGCCAAGTAGGGATTCGATCCATTGCCCTTCCCTTAGGCAATTAGGCTCCCTTGCCCTTCCCTTAAGCAATTAGGCTTTTAGGAATAAGAAGGCAAAACCAATGCACCACTTCACCCTTTTTGACCATGGGTGCAATTAAATATATATAATTACTTTTTTGCAAATTATGTACATCATATACATATTTTAGCCAAGAGACTATGGGTTCACGTGAACCATATTTTTCACAGTAAATTCTCCTCTGTGTGGAAATATATTTACAATCCCATAATATATATTAATTATTATCGTGCTAAAATATAAACTTATTTCAGTCTAATATAAAAAAATTATATAATATAAGAACATGATATTATATTGAAAAACAAAATAGAATTTTAACTTATGGCAGTGATGATATTTAGTCCAGGAAGAATTATACTCACTATCAACATTTGTAGGAATTTACGGAATTTACTGTCGCGATATTTGTAATTTAATCGAAAAAGAACTTCATCCTTGGATAATATTAAATTTTACAATTATATCCACATTTACCTTGCTTTAGTAAATAAATATTTTAATATTTAAGGGTATAAAAGTCTAATAATATTACGGGATATTTTTGTCATTCAACATTTAGTGTAAATTACTCGTGCTTTTATAATATTATATATATATATATATATATATATATAATAAAATATCAAACTAGTTTGTTTTAGAAAAAAATTAAAAAAAACTAAAAAAATAACAATGTGGGACAGGGCGGGGCGGGTTGAAAATTAAAAAAATAACTATACTGGGTGGCCGTGGTGGGTTGAAATTTTTATGGGTTTTGCCAAACCCTTCCCGCCGCATTGACATCCCTAGAATGAACATCTAGATCTGCTATTATTATGCTCGCAATTGGGTCGGACCCGGACCGGGACTGGCCCGGGACTGCGGACTAAGTGGGCTAAACAGGCTGGGACCGTTTGGCCCACTATAGGTGGGCTCATGCCAGTCTTGTGGCTCGGTTCCCGTTTGGCCTTCCAAGAGTTCGGGACTGGACCGGTCCTTAGGGAGCCAACAGAAAAAAAAAATTAAAAAAAAGTCGTTTAGTCGTTGAGTATTTAAAAAATAGTCATTTAACCCCCAAACTAATTTTTAACCCCAAACTTTTTATTATTATACTTTTTTCTATTTTCTACTATAAATATCCCCTTATTCTTTTATTTTTCTTACAAAATCATTATCGATCTATCAAAATCTCTCTCTACTTTTCTTCTATACTTGCTACAATTCTTTAATTTATTACAAAAAAATAGTGAAAAAAAATGTGAGGTTGCTGCTATTGCTTACTTTATTCCAGAAAATAGTCAAAAAATATTGAGGTTGTTATAATTTGTCAAAAAATTATGAAGTTGGTGAATTGGAGTCTTTAAGTCTTCAACGATAATCAATTTTCAACAAGTTGTTCGTCAATTCGGTAAATTCGTTCTAACTCTTAAGTCTTAACATTATAGTTTTGTTTGTTTTATTTTTTTGCAATTACTTGATTAATTAATATGTCTTTCTTAAGAAATATTTTTGGTAAAAGTAAGAATAAGGAAAAATCCAAGATTGGCGTATCTAGTTGTACTAATGTTCCTCCTCCCTCTGCCCCCTGCTCCCCGAACCAAATCCCATATCCGTCCTACACCTGCTATTCTTGATATCGATAATAGTTTATTACAATTTAGCGACACTGAAGTTTGCCATAATATTGCACCCGGTGAACTTTTAGATCATGAATTAATGAATACTTTCTATTCTAATAATTATAATACTATAGATGAAAAAGATGATGAGGAAATTGATCTTGATGAAACTCCCACTAGTCCTGCTCCTGAAGATGACCCAACTCGTGATAACATTGCTAATCCAAATGATGATCCATTTGATACTCTCGTTATTGCGCCTATTTTTTCTAGAGAACCTACCAAACGGTTGGAAACATCTCATGTTTGGCCATTTTACTCAATTAGTTCCAAAAAATAAGGCTAAGTATAAAACTTGTGGTATGAAATTAGCTTTTAAATATGTGGGATCGCGGTCAGGGACGGGATCTTTGGCTAAACACATAAAAGAACGCCCTAAAGATAACGTCAGATATCAACGTCTGAAAGCTCTGGCCAAGGGGAAAAGCGTACCTAGTCCTAGTCAGGCTGACCCTAGTACCGATTCAAATCAATTTCAACCATGAATTAACAATGTTGCCGTTGGTATTTTATATTATGATCGAAGAAAAGATTGGGAAGAATTGGCAAAATTGATAATTGTTATGTGCTTACCCTATAGTTTTCCTTTTGACCTTGCATTTGTGCATTATATTAGGAAAAAAATTAATCCTACTTATAAAGGTTTTCTTCGCACAACCATAAAGAGCGATATTTATAAATATAAGCACGAATATGAACAACATTTGCGCTATTTATTTACTCATATAAATTATCGTGTTGTTATTACAATTTATTGGTAGAAGTAGCTACGACTGTGATTACATTACTGTTACATGTAATTGGATTGATAAGAATTGGATAATGCAAAAGCGCATAATTGCTTATAGAATAATTGCTTCACGACAAACAAGGTAGTTTATTGCTAGCACAGTTACAGATATTTACAGATATTTTTGTATTTGTAATAAATTAATACTGGTTTCAATGAATAATGCTACTAATAACACAAATGCTATCGATTTTCTTACCACTATGCTAAATCCTACATTTAGTAATATTTTTTATGTTAGATGTATTTGTCATATTTACCATTTAATTGTGGATGATGGTACGAGAATTTAAAATATTCAAATTGAAAAGGTTAAAATAACTCTTAACTTGCTTTTTCATTCAAATCATAGAAGTAGACTTATAGCCTGTTTGGCCAAGCTTATTTTTGGCCAAAAGTACTTTTTTTTTGTAAAAAGCACTTTTGGCCAAAAATTGAGGTGTTTGGCCAAGCTTCTGGAAGGAAAAAAATACTTTTGAGGAGAAGCAGAAGCAGTTTTGGAGATGCAGAAAAAAGTAGCTTCTCTCCGAAAGCACTTTTTTGAGAAGCACTTTTGAGAAAAATACACTTAGAAGCAGTTTTTAACAGCTTGGCCAAATACTAATTGCTGCCCAGAAGTATTTTTCAAACTAATTATCCAAACACAAACTACTTCTCACCAAAAGTACTTTTGAGAAAAGCACTTTTGAAAAAAAAAATGCTTCTCAAAATAAGCTGATTTTTGCATCTTGGCCAAACAGGCTATTAGAGAATATTTTTGAAGATGCAATGATTGTGGTCTAAGAGAAAGAAAGTTTCTTAAACCTTGTCCAACTAGATGGAATTACATGTATGAAAGTTTTGTTATTGCATAGGAATATAGAAACCCCATAAACTCATCGTTTAATGCATATGTAAGTGATGATGACGATTACCTTATGAATGGAGATTGGGCTAATATTAAAATGCTTGTTGATTTTTTAGAAAAATTTCATATTGCTACAAGAGAATTTTTGGGGCAATATTATCCTACTATTTCTAATTGTTTAGTTTATATATTATGAATTGCAAATTTGTTTGCTCATTTTTCACATGATAGGGAAATTTATCAACATGCTATTGATTCTATAGGAACAAAGTTCAAAAAATATTTTTTTCATATTCCCCCTATTTATGGTGGTGCTTCTTTGTTAAATCCTTATATGAAATTAGGAAGTCCTCAATTTTGGTATGAAACTGTTTATAATGGTTTATCACTTGAAGATGATGAGTTGCCTAAACTTCCAGAAATAATAGCCTCAATTAGAACAAATGCTGAAACTATTTATAATGCTTATCAAGTTGCATTAAATCATGCTAGAACAAATGTTTCAACTCCTTCTTCTTCTGATTCTCAATCTTCTAAAAGAATTTTGGGAGTAAGAGGAGTTAGTGTTTGAGCGGGGTTTAGGGGTTCTTTTAGTTCTAGTAGTAATGATTTTTCACAACTTAATGAGCTTGAAGTTTATTTATCGCAGCAACTTGAGGAAGTGAATCCCGACGGAACATTTAATATTTTGCAATGGTAGAAGGACAAAGAAAAATACTTTCCGGTTCTTTCAAGGATGGCCTGAGATATTTTAATTATTCAAGCTTTAACAGTGGCGTTGAAAAGCGCATTCAGTCAAGCAAGACTTCAAATCGGTGATCATAGACATTCTATGAGGGATAGGTTGGAAAAATTAGTACTTCTCAGAGATTGTATCCACTTGTAAAGAAGAAATTTTGGACTTGCTGAATCACAACCAGAGATGGACGAAGCTTACAAAGAAATGCTAGCTGAACTTGCTGAGGATGTTGCTTCGCCTGACAATAGAAGCGACGAAGAAGAAGTTACTTTTTAGCCACCACCAACGGAACTTCCTCCGAACTTTGAATGATTTATGAAGTTTGTAAGAAGTAGCATGCAACTTGTATGAACAAAAAATAGGATGTATTCCGTAACTTGTATTTTGGCACTTTTTGGTTAGTTCCTCTTTCTTCTCAATTGTGGTATTAGCACCTTGTTGTGCTCATTCTATAGGGGGGAGGAAGACTAAAAAAGATATTGTCATATTTTTTATTGCTATAATAAAATTACAAGGCATTGCTTTGAATATTTTTTTTATAATATTTTTGTCTTTAAATTTGAATTAAAAAATTAGGTCACAATTCTATAACAAAATTATAAGGCATTGCCTTAGATTTTTGTTAACATCTTTTTGTCTCTAAATTCTATGTAATTTTTTTTAAAAAATAATTATTGCTTAGTCGTTGGGCTCATTTAGCCCGTTTGGACCGCAAGCCCGGCCCTTTTATCCCCGGACCATAAGTTTGTGGGCCCGATCCCGTGCCGGTTCCTACAAAGTAGATTTAGCTCGGACCGTTTAGCCTGTTTATTTAGTGCCCGGGACCGTGGCCCGCAAGATCGGCCCGTTTGGCCTATTTAGGGTCCGCCCGGCCCACTTGCCACCCTTGTAATCAACCTTTTTTTTTAATTTGAGGTACTCATATTGACAGCACAAATTGACAAATTGACACCCTTGAACAAACACTAATAAGAAGAGTACCAACATAGAAATTGGATATAAACAGACAGAGGGGCATTTGCACGATTAGCCTTTTTTGAGGCAAGAATTTAAATTTATGTCCTAGTTAGCCAAGTAGTCTAAGACCTCATTTGTTTTTTTTATGATTAAGACGTCTGAATCTGAATACACATCTAAATATCAAGATGTGTATTAAGATTAAGACATCCGAATCTGAATACACATCTGAATATATCAAGATGTGTATTAAGATCTTAATACTAAAAATTAAGACTGTTTGATTTTTATCATCTGAATGCATAAAATTTATCTTTCTTTGAAAAATAATAAACATAAAATTCAAATAAAATACTAACTAATCTAATATTCTATCAATAAAATATATAATTTTTTTAAAATATGATAATTGTTGGTGGTGATGGCTAACGGGTGAATGCCGACTAGAGGCGGTGGTTGGTGGTAGTTTTTGTTGATGATGGTGGTTCATGCTAGTAGCTAGTAGTGATTGGTAGTGGTGGCGATTATGATTGAGGATGGTGGTGGTGGGTGGTGATAGTTAATAATGGCGGGTGGTGGTTTGTGAGTGAGGAAGGTGGTTGTAGGTTATAATGATGGGCGATGCCGGTTGTGGTTGTTAATGGTGATGGAGTGGTTGGTTGTGGTAGTTGAGGTGGATAAGTGTTGACTGTGGGTAAGAATGATGGTGGTCGGAGTGGTGGGGATGATGAATGGTGGTGGTTAATAATGGTAGGCAGTGGCGGCAGTTAATAATGAATATGTGATAGCATCTTAATGAAATTAAGTCTCTGTTATAGATATTAATCATACAGACCTATTCAGACCTTTTAAGTGGTTCTGAAGTAAAAAAAAAACAAACACACTTAATGATTAAGATTTGAATAATTAAAATTCAGACGTTAAAAACAAACGCACTTAATAGCTGAGATCTGAATAATTAAGATTCAGACCTCCATTAAGTGCAAACAAATGAGGCCTAAATTTGTCTCCAAATAGGAAAATTCATCCAACTACTTTAAAGACGAAATTTAGTTTACCTCAGAAAACTCCATAAAATGCTTAATATTTCCTACGGTAAAAATTGAAACTAAGACATCATATTTTTAACACATCTAGCTTCACTTGATAACCTCCATTATGGAAGAATGTGCCAAAAGAATCCTGATTTAAGTTGAAAAGGACACCCATTCTCTTCCTTTATCCATTTTTTCAAAATCAACCAAAATTTACCTGATTTCAATTCATTTCCATGCATCATTAATGAAACTCAGTGTTATTTTGTGTATCCGAACTCATTTCTTGGTAAAATAGCAAAATGGAAAAGGGCTAAAAATTACCTCTATCGTCTAATAAATGGTTTAAATTCACGCTCCGTTCACCATTTGGTCCAAAAATGCACACACGTTATTTTTGGACGGCGTAATACATACGGAGACACTTAAAGCTGGCACGATCTTTCACTTAGACACTTAAACTAGGCATCTTTCCAATTAGACACGTTTTTTGCTGGCTTATTAATTATTGTATAGGGATTTGCTACAGCTTTGAATGAAGTTTTACCAATGCTGAATTTAGAATGTGTGCCACGCATATCTGGTCTAATTGGCATAAGAAATGGAAACGAGAGGAAAGGAGAAAACAGTTTTGGATGTGCTCTAAATTTAATTATAAAGTTAAATTTATTTGTAAGGATATTTATAGGGATTTGTTATATTATATAAAAAAGTCATGTGTTAGAGCCTAGTTAAAGTGTCTAATTGGTATGAGAATTGCGTGAGAAACGTGTCTAATTAGAAAGAGGCTTAGTTTAAGTGTCTACGTGAAAGATCGTACCAACTTTAGGTGTCTCCGTATGTATTACGCCTTTTTGGACCAAAAGATAGACAGAGCGTGAATTTAAACCATTTGTTAAACGATAGGGTATTTTTTGCCCTTTTCCGATAGCAAAACACCAAATGCACTGCTAGTATTCAGAGAGGGGAAAGGGCCAAATTACCCCTATTATAAGAAAATGATCAATTTTACCGTTCGCTATATTTTTTACACAAAAATATCCTCAATATTAGCCAAGTAGCAAAAATATACTCCTCTTTAGGTGAAAGAACCAAAAACCATCACTAACGGACAAATGTAGTTACCAAAAATTCATCTCTCACGCTACATAAACAAAATGGTGGTGGTGGTGGGACGGTAAGGAGGGGATGGATTAAAATGGATCGGGATGGTGAGGTGGCATGTAACGTATTGTTCGCCTCATCAAAATATCAGTGTCATGTTAAATTGAGTTTTTATTTTTGATAGTCTAATGTAGCCGAATGACCTGGTAATATGATCTAAAATCTACCGATTGAAACATCAACTCATTTCACTCTTCCTTCTTAAGAAGGAATTTAAAAATATAAAAGATAATGACCAAGTAAAACATGCTCGTAATTCAGTAAAAAAAGGAGAATATTATATCTAAACGACGAACATTTTGACCCCAATTGTCATACATATATTTAAATATGGTGCACATTTCCCTCTTAGTTGATTCTCTTGCAGTAGTTCGATCAATACAAGTACAATATTACAGTTGATTATTATCTTATCTTAAGATAAATTGAAATTGGATTTTAGGACTTTCACATCAAACTGGTATCTCTTATTTGTATTGGAACTTTATAAATATCTTAATATAAGGTCTCCAGTTCCTTCTATATCATCTGAGAAAATAGCGCATTTTTGTTGTATGTAGATCGCGAGCAATTTAACGAGTAACTTAAAGTCTAGGGGTGTACATAGATCGGGTTGGTTCGGATTTTATAATTACCAAACCAAACCAATTGTATCGGGTTATTAAATCTAAAGACCAAACCAAACCAATAAAACTCGGGTTTTTCACTCTCGGTTTTTCTCGGGTTTTCGGGTTTTTCGGATTTTTTCGGGGTTTTTTTCCGGTAATATCTTCGTAGAACAAAACATATAAATTGTGCTCAAAATATTTCTTTAATCCTAGTAAGATACAACTATATAAAATATTTTCCAAGAAAATAATACAAAATATGAAATGTGTCATGGCATTATACTAAAATATTCAATAATAAAGACAATAAAATTATGTAATATAAATATTGCTAATTAAAAAGCTATAATAAAAATAAACATAATCTAAAAGTAATAAGTCATGATAAAATAAATAGACTAATAAGGGAGTGTTAATCACATGACTAGACGCTAATAAAGAAAAATAAAAAAAGATTATGCATTTTTATCTAAATTATTGCAAAACAAAATATAAATATTCAATATATTCCCGTTCATAGTATTGAATTGAATGTCTTTTGTTAACATTAGTATTGATTTGATATTGGTTTAGGCATTTATTAGCATTATTTAGTTTACTAATGTTAATTGCTATAAAACTTATTTGATCATTCAAAATTCTAAGTCCAAAAATAATACCTTAAAAGATAAAATTATGAATTTTTTTAAGAAATATTTATAAATTACATCACAATAAGTATATTTATATATTAAATATATCTAAAATTTCTATATATGTAATGTCGGGTTGGTTTGGTTTCGGTTTGACTTTCTTTAGTTAAAACCAAACCAAACCAATTATGGTCGGGTTTTTTTTTTCCACACCAAACCAAGTCAAACCAAACCATAGTCGGGTTTTTTTTCTCGGTTTGACTCGGATTATCGGGTTGGTGCGGTTTGTCGGTTTCCTTTGTACACCCCTTTAAACATTTTCAAATGCAAAGAATTAAGGCGGAAGTGGTCTTGCTGACATGACAATTGGTAGAAGTAGATGGAGGGGGTTGTTGTGTGTGTGTGTGTGGCGGGCGGGGGTTGCTGTGTGACAGAAAGAACATGATTCTAACTTTAAAACATGTAACCAGCTCTGACTCTAAGAAATAAGAACGTTCTTTACACAATATTTTATCCTCTAACATTCATAATTTGTAAATTTAATCCATCTTTTTTGACCAAATAAAATTCTAATATACATGTGATCAGGAATTGCTCTACAAAATGGGTTATAAATGGAAAATCCTCTTTGGCGACCTACTCATCTGGTGCATCAGTTTCAGTTCCCCCCTGCCGAATAATTCGACATTTAGGAACCATTTTTTCCAGCATAGATGTTCCTTTGAAGGTAATCATCTGCCAACAGGTCTTTTTGTAGATGACAAGCTACAGAAAGAAAAAGGGTATCCGAACCACTTAGAACTCCCAAAAAAAAAAAAAGGACGACCAATAACAGATGCAGCAGAGGCTGGGTCACATGCAAAATATACCTGGTCTGGTGGTATCTCTTTAAATCCGAATTTCGTCGTCCATATTGACATTGCTTCCACAGCAGAAGGAAGTACAAATCTTCTTACATTTAAAAATGCAAGCAATTTTTCTATGCACGAGAGCAGCAACTGAAAGTAACCCTGCAAACATTCAAACCATACATTCTAAAACTTGGACATTTCAACAAGAACGATAGCAGAAGACATCACCCATGTATGTACTATCTCTAATTACTTGACAGGCCCTAACACGGAATAAGCAAGTATCATGAGAAGCATCATCAAAATTCACAAACTAGTCAACATGAAGATGCTAGATCATTATGTTCCCACTCAATGTTCTCCGCCGTGGCAAAAATATGGATTGGGGTAGAGTGGGTATTAAGTGACACCAAGTTTGGGTCTAAATGAATCTTAGTTTACCAAATTAGACTCCATCACAACCACCTTGAAGAGAAAAGACCTGATCAGTGAAGACTAATATAAAACTAAAATGCTGCCGATCACCCTGTGGCCTGTAGGCCAGTAAATTTTCGAGGCTGCTGTGCATCTTCCACCAGTTTTTGAACGAATTCTTCACATCGACATCCACTAGGAGTATTAAGATCAAGCAGGAAAATTGTCTAAAAGAAATGATCCAGTCAGTCAACCAACCATTTTTGATACATTAAGCAACTACTGATCTTGAAAGCCTAAATCCGTATAAATAAGGCAATACATTCAAATGTGGGCCTTCCGGTAATGCAACTATATGTAGCCCAATCAAATACTGAATGGACTTTAAGGAGTATTTGACAAATGTAAAGCAGTGAAAGTTGAGAGAAAGTCAATTTGATAGAAAATAAGTGGGGCCTTTTTTGGCGAACAGTTTCAAAGCTTTACCTTGCCTTGGCTATCAATACGTGTTGCCACTAGAGGAAGCTCTGCCATATCCGGACCAAAAATACGGAGGATCCCGGCTGATACTACTATTGAGCTGCAACAATAACCAAATAGCATGTTAAGTTGTGTAATCAAAATGTGCTTAAACAAGTTTCAAATGAAACAAACAGCAACACTTCTCTTACTTTACAGTCAATATAGCACAGTACATGCCCCCAAAGTCTTGGCCCCTAATATTCCTTCTGCAAAGAAGAACAAATATCTTACATAACAGCAATGGCGAAATAAATGAAAATCCACTTCACCCTGCATAACAACCAAAAAAAGCTTACCCATAGACCATAGATGGAATGAAATCACGTCCAGTTGCCGAATCAACAATAGGATCAAAGCAATCCTGAAAAGTCAATGGTTATGCTACTGATGCTAACTTTTTCCGCTCATTTCTCATTTTAAAAAAATACAATCTATTTTATAAAATATAACTCAAATAACAATATGGAACAAGGAAAAACAAGTTGAGAGATATAGAGAGAAAAAGAGAAGAGATTTTTATTTCTTCTTCAATTGTATGTATTTTCGTATCTAATACAAGGCCTTTATATAGGCATGAAAAGTGAAGAACAATAATGTCATTGAATATGTAATTAAGCATTTGAGAAGAAGATCATGGAGGAGGTTATGGAGTTACAATCATAACTCCATAATTATTAGAGTATTGGGAGTTATGAAAATAATGGAGAAGAGTAGACATCCACCATAATTTAATTTTCTTATAACACTCATTCTTGGATGTCCATAGATGATGTGCCTCGTTAAAACCTCATTAGGAAAAAAATCCTATGAAAAAAAAATCTTAATGAAGGAAAAAGAGTACACATGTTTAGAAATACGCCTTTTGGTCGCTTCGTTAAAAACCTTGCAAGGAAAACCCAGTGGGACAAAACCTTGCAAGTGAAAAAGAGCACAACGCATAGTATTCCGCCTGAAGAGAGTATCAATTCACATCCTTGAAGCCTTTGCATCCCAATCTTGTATACTAGTTTCTTGAAGGTTGACGTCGCTAGAGATTTGGTGAACAAATCAGTCATATTATCACTTGAAGGAATCTGTTGCACATTGATATCACCATTCTTTTGAAGTCATGTGTGAAAAATAACTTTGATGAAATGTGCTTTGTCCTATCTCCTTTTATGAATCCTCCATTCAATTGGGCTATGCATGTTGCATTGTCTTCATACAAAATTGTGGGTAGTTTGTCATACTTCAAACCACATTTGTTTTGAAAAAGATGTATTATAGACCTCAACCAAATACATTTTCGACTTGCTTCATGAATAGCAATTATCTCAACATGATTAGAAGAAGTAGCCACGATATATTGCTTAGTCGATCGCAAAGATATGGCAATGCCTCCACATGTAAACACATAGCATGTTTGAGATCGAGCATTGTGCGGGTCAGATAAATACCCAGCATCGACATAACCAACAAGATCGGGATTGCAATCATTGTCATACAATAAGCCCATATTGGTAGTCCCTTAAGATACCGCAATATGTGTTTGATTACATTCAAATGTCTCCTTGTAGGAGCATAGCTATATCTTGTTAAGACATTAGCTGAAAAAGTTATGTCAGGCCATGTAGTGTTACCAAGATACATTAGTACACCAAACAATAAAATACAATAACAACCCAGTATAATCCCACATGGTGAGGTCTGGGGAGGGTAGTGTGTACGCAGACCTTATCCCTACCCTAGAGTAGAGAGGCTGTTTCCAAATAGACCCCCGGCATCCTTCCCTCCAAGAACTTCCCACCTTGCTCTTGGGGAGACTCGAACTCACAACCTCTTGGTTGGAAGTGGAGGTTGCTTACCATCAGAGCAACCCCTCTTGTCTATACATTAGTACACCAATTGCACTAAAATATAGTACTTCAGAACCAAGAAGCTCTTCATTCTTTTCTTGAGGCCGGCACGGGTCCTTATTCACATCAAGTAAACGAACAACCATCAGAGTACTTAAATGGATGTGCTCCATTTCCATGTAAAACTGTTTCAATACCTTTTCTATATAGGCAGATTGATGAACAAAATCTCGTTTGCCAAATGCTCAATTTGCAAACCGAGACATAATTTTGCCTTTCCGAGATCTTTCATCTCGAATTTCTTCTTTAAATAATCAATTGCCTTTTGGAGTTCTGTAGGAGTTCCAATAAGATTTAGGTCATCAACACATACGGCAAGTACAACAACCTCCGATGTTGTTTTCTTTATAAAAACACATGGGCAAATGGCATTATTTATATAACCTTCCTTTAATAAATACTCACTAATGCAGCTATACCACATTCTTCCTGATTGCTTTAGACTATACAAAGATCTTTGCAATTTGATTGAAAACATTTCCCGGGACTTTGAATTATGTGCGTCAGGCACTTTAAATCCCTCAGGAATGTTCATGTATATCTCATTATAAGTGAGCCATAAAGGTAGGCTGTAACCACATCCATTAAATGCATGTCAAGCTTTTCATGGACAACAAAACTAATGAGATAACGGAACGTTATAGCATCCATAACAGCAGAATACATCTCTTCATAATCGACACCAACAGCAGAATACATCTCTTCATAATCGACACCAGGCCTTTGTGAAAATCCTTGTGCAACCAGGCGTGCCTTATATCTTTCTACCTCATTTTTCTCATTCCTTTTACGTCCATTTATAGCCAACAGGCTTAAAACCATTAGGTGTTTAGACTACAGGCCCAAAAACTTCACGTTTTGCAAGTGAATCCAACTCAGATTGTATTGCTTCTAGCCATTTTGGCCAATCACGTCTTTGTTGACATGCTCCAACAGATTGAGGATCAACATCCTCATTATCTTGCATAATGCTAGATGCAACGTTGTATGCAAAGACATAATCCACCATTATATTCAATCGATTCAAATTTGTCTCAATATCGACTAGATTTATTGATAGTTCCTTATTTTCTTGAGTCTCATGCTCATTGATTTCCTCATGAATCTCAGGATTGGATAAATCATGGGTTTCTTTGTGAGACTCTTTCGTAGTGTCATCTTGATCATTTATTTTGCTTTTTCTAGGATTTCGATCCTTAGAACCCAATGGCTTGCAACGTTTTAGACGTGCTTTTGACTCATTAGTTATGACACTAGAAGATTGTCCAACAGGGACATCAATACGGATTGGAACATTTTCTGTAGGGATCTGTGATTTCATTATTCTTTTCAGATCCGTAAATGCATCTACATTTGATTTGCTATTTTCTGCAAATGGATAATCTTTTGCACCTCTTTTTCACAAAGAGACACGTGGATCAAGATGAAACAATGATGTATTTTTCCACAAAATTTCCCATTTGGTTTCACCAATTTCTTCCCCTAATTTTGGGAAAAATGCCTCATCGAATCGACAATCTACAAATCGAGCAGTGAACAAATCTCCTGTTAATGTTTCAAGGTAACGAATAATGGAGGGCGATACAAACCCAACATACATTCCTAACCTTCTTTGGGGACCCATCTTGGTGCGATATGGCGGTGTTACATGCACATATATTGCGCATCCAAAAATTCTTAAATTGGATATATTAAGTTCATAGCCCAAAACTAATTGCAACGAGTACAACAACATACCCAGTAAAATTACACTAGTGGGGTCTGGGGAGAGTAGAGTATACGCAGACCTTACCCCTACCCCGAAAAGGGTAGGGAGGCTGTTTCCGGAAGACTCTTGGCTCAACAGGAGAGACTAATTGTAATGAGGAGTATTTATGATAATTTGACGGTCTGAGACGAATTAGCATTCTTGCATGCAAAATGGCAGGACCCCAAACTGAGGTGGGTAACCTCGTTTTCATGAGTAACAGTCTTGCTATCAATTGCAGACGTTTAATCAAAGATTCTGCAAGGCCATTTTGAGTGTTAACATGAGCTACATAATGTTGCACTTTTATCCTAATTGATATGCAATAATCATTAAATACTTGGGATGAAACCTCAGTGGCATTATCAAGTCTAATAGACTTAATTGGATTATCGGGAAATTGTACCCGTAATCAAATTATTTGTGCTATTAATTTTGCAAATATCAGGTTGTGGATGACAATAGGCATACATGAGACCATCTAGAAAATGGATCTATTAAGACCATAAAATAACTAAACGACCCATTAGGTGGGTGAATAGGTACACAAATATCCCCTTGTATACGTTCCAAAAACGTAGGGGACTCAATCCCAACCTTTGTTGGTGATGGTCTAATAATTAACTTGCCTTGATAACAAGAAGTGCAAGAAAATTCATCATTTAAAAGAATCTTTAAATTCTTTAATGGACACCTATTTGAGTTCTCTATAATTCATCTCATCATAATTGATCCGGGATGTCCCAATCGATCATGCTAAAGTACAAAAGTATTGAAATTAGTAACCTTTTGGTTTATGATAAAATGTGCCTCAATTGCACTAATTCTTGTCCAATACAGGCCACAAGATAAAGATGCGAACTTCTCAATAACCCTTTTTTGGCCAGAGATATTCTTGGTAACGATGAGATATTCGAGATTATTCTCATATATTGTCTCAATATGATATAAGAAAATTAAATTACGGTGGATGCATACTCTTCTCCATTATTTCCATAACTCTCAATACTCTAATAATTATGGAGTTATGATTGTAACTCCATAACCTCCTCCATGATCTTCCTCTCAAATGTTTAATGACATATTTTTCTTCGCTTTTCATGTCTATATAAAGGTCTCAAGTTCGAAACCCACTGGGTGCAAACAATTTCTGAGGTCCATCGGACTAGGTAAAACCTGAATTAACCGTGGTGTACATGTGGGAAACTCTTTGCCGAGGGCCTGTGCACCCCCGGGATTAGTCGGGGCTCATAGAGACTCGGACACCTAGTGCAAATAAAAAAAAAAGAATATCTTTGAGGAGATTAAGGTATAATTTTTCTCAAATTTGTTTTTTTAAATTATGACTGATATTACGAAAAGAAAGTTCGTTACCCTTGAAATTGCAGGCAACAATTATATGACATGGGGGCTGGATGTTGAAATCCATTTAGATGCAATGGGTCTTGGAGATGCCATTAAAGATAAAAATAAAGCATCTAACCCAGATTGTGCTAAGGCCTTGATTTTCTTGCGCCATCACCTTGATGAAGGGTTGATAATAGAATATCCCACAGTCAAAGATCCACTTGTTTGGTGAAAAGGCTTAAAGGAAAGATATGTCAACTTAAAGTTGGCCACTCTTCCACAAGCACAATATAATTGGGCTCATATGAGGCTCCAAAACTTTAAGTCTGTTTCTAAATATAATTCTGCGATATTCAGAATTACTTCTAAATTGAAACTCTGTGGAGATATCTATGACTATGATATGCTTGAAAAACGTTCACAACGTTTCATGCCTCCACTATGGTCTTGCAACAACAGTACCGAGAGAAAGGTTTCAAGAAGTACTCTCAGTGATTTCTCTTCTACTTGTGGCTGAACGAAACAACGAATTGCTTATGAGAAATCACGAAAATTGACCTACGGTGTCTACACCATTGCTTAAAGTGGATGAGGTGTATTCTCATTATGCTAAGCATGGAAAAGGTCGTGGTCATGTTCGTGGTCGCCGCCGTGGCCGTGGCCACGTCCAAGGAAGAAATTTTCCTGGTTTAATCATTCCCTAGAGAAAAATAACTTCCAAAAGTGGAAAGGGAAAGATGAGAAGCCAAACGCAAAGGATTCAAAAACTGAATGTTATCGTTGCGGTGGAAAAGGGCATTGGGCAAATATTTGTCGCATTTGGTTAGCTTTATCAAGCATCTCTAAAGAATAAAGGCACTGAAGCTAACTTTGTCTATGGCAATGAATTTGACATCACCCACTTGGATGTGACAGATTTTTTTTGAGCATCCTGATGGAAAAATAAACCACTTGATCGGTGATGGATCTGTAGTTAAAGATGATTGAGCAGTTTGATTTTAATGTTTTCCTATTCTTAATATCTAATGAATAAACATCATGAAATTTTTATTGCGTTTAATAATACTGCTTATGTATTTCTTAAAAATATATATATTTCCGAAAAGTAAAAAAAAACTAACAAGAAGTAGTATCTAATTAATTAGTGTCCTTGTCACAGTGAAGTAGATATTAATTAGTGTCTCAGTGAGACTAGGACCCTAATTAATTAGACATTACTTATATGTATGTGAAATTTGTGAAACATTGACTCTTCAATTTTTTTTTTCGGAAATACATATATTTTTAAGAACTACATAAGCAGTATTATTAAGCGCAATAAAAATTACATGATGTTTATTCATTAGATACGTTGTGAACGTTTTTTCAAGCATATCATAGTCACTGATATTATCTCCACAGAGTTCTAATTTAGAAGTAATTCTGAACATCGCAGAATTATATTCAGCAACAGATTTAAAGTCTTGGAATCTCAGATGAGCACAATCATATCGTGCTTGTGGAAGAGTGACCAATTTTAAGTTGTCATATCTTTCCTTTAAGTCATTCCACAAAACAAGTGGATATTTGACTGTGAGATATTCTATTTCCAACCCTTTATCAAGGTGATGGCGCAAGAAAGTCAAGGCCTTAGCACAGTCTTGGGTAGATGCTTTATTTTTATCTTTAATGGTGTCTCCAAGACCCATTGCATCTAAATGGATTTCAGCATCCAAACCCATATCAGATAGTTCTTGCCCGAAATTTCAAGGGCAACGAACTTTCTTTTCATAATATCAGTCATAATTAAAAAAAAAAAGTTAGAGAAAAATTACACCTTAGTCTTCTCAAAGATCTTCGTAAGAAGGTAGATTCTCGCGCTAATAACGTTTTATGAAATATGACTCGAAGTAACAATATAGAACAAGGAAAAACAAGCTAAGAGATATATAGAGAAAGAGAGGAGATTTTTATTTCTTTTTCAATTGTGTGTATTTTCCTATCTATTACAAGGCTTTATATAGGCATGAAAAGTAAAGAAAAAGATGTCATTGAATATGTCATTTAGCAATTGAGAGGAAGATCATGGAGGAGGTTATGGAGTTACAATCATAACTCCATAATTATTAGAATACTGGGAGTTGTGGAAATAATGGAGAAGAGTAGACATCCACCATAATTTAATTTTCTTATAACAATGTACAAATAGTTGAAAAACACTATTTAGGAAACAGAGCAAATCTGAAATAAACTAACCACAAATAATTGCAAAAATAAATACCATAAACCTCTATGAGCAAACAAAAAATCGACGAAGTAACATCGAGAGAATATTAAATCATCTTGGAGTACAAAAACAGCAGGTAAAATTCCAAGAACGAAAGTTTACCATGAAATATTACTATGACAAGTCTGTTTCTCAGGATTATAGATTCCTTGAAGCACCATTTTCATTTCTCAAAAATAATCTTAAATTTGGTCACATAAAAATCACAAAAACAAAGTTACAAAATGAAGAGCAGACAACTGAACTCTACACAGCAATCCATCCTGTCTCAGATAAGTTGGAGACTAAACAGTCTAAGTAACACCACACAGTGGATATAGGTCATCATAGCCAAAGTCCGCTCACTGAAAGTTTGAACAAACAAAATTCAGGGCTAGTGCTTACATGGAAGATTGAAACAGCTTCTGCTAGTAGCACTCTGGTTTCACGGGAAGTAATTTTGCCACTTAGAAGTCTCCATCTCACATCAAGATCACCAACTGAATCCAAACTTTTTTCCTTTAGCTTCATTCTTACAGCACCCAGGCAAGATTCTGACAGCTTCTCATCTCCCGAGTTCAGCAACTTTTGCAGTGCAGAATAGATCCTCTTGCAATCCACACAACAGAACCATTTTCCTTTAGGCAACTCCTGCGATGCAATTTGCACCATATCTTAACACGAGAATCCAAATAATATAATTTTAAAAGGAAAAGAGAGGGAAAAAAGGGAATGAAACAGAATAAAAAGGAGCAGGCATCCTGGACAAAGAAAAGAGACTTCCATGAAATAATCCTAAAACGCAAGTGGACTAACCTTTAAATCTGCTATCTTGCGTTTCTTCAAGCAGCCAACATGATATTCCTTCTCACACTGGATATGAAATGTGAGTAAACCAATTTAACCATTTACTTGGTTGAATAAGGCAGTTATAAAGAATGTAGAGGAAATACCTGGTCACAGAGGATAACCGTGCGTGGACCAAATCCGGACTTGCTAAAATCATAACATCTGTGTACAAAAAATATATACTTCATCAGACTACAAAAGCTAAGACATTAGGCTTTGAACAACTTTACAAAGCAGACAACCACCTGCATAAAACACATGCTATAACTTCTGCCTCTTCTGGGTTCTTGACAGTACGAATGCAACGTTTAGTTATTTGCTCTATGGGATCAATACCAGAAATCCTCCCAGCAGCAACCGCGTTTGCATTGTGCTCCACAAACTTCTCCCTCTGAAACTTGTTTTCACAATATTTACAGTACCATTTACCACGGGGAACAGCTGACAATGATGCACACCCTGCAATAGACAATTGAAAACACATATCAATACCACTTAAATGGAATATTGAATCTTACCAACAAAGCAACCATAATTACTAAGTGGTGAAAGAAAAAGAAACAAAATAGAGGCAAATCTGAATTTTCTCAAAACTAATCCATAGCTATGTGCTGCTCATGTAATAGAGACATGGAACCAATTGTGCAAAAGCGCAGCTTATTTCTCATTATAAATAAATCTATAGGATTAAGAGGACAACTATCAGAGCCTTATTTTTATTTTTTCTATTTTTATAGGTGAAGTAATAGTCGCTTTTGACTTAATGGTTGTTTCTTCCTTATAAAAGGACCAACAAGAACTTACAGAAGCAGTCCACATTGCAAACTCGGAGAAAAGAATTTCACCAGAAACACACAAGGCAAGTAAAAATAATTTTCAAGTTCAAGTTAATCAACTAGGCGTTAGGATAATCTTCCCAAGTGTTTGTACTGAATTACATCAATGTTTCAAATTTCATTTGTTGGGAATCATTAGACATAAAGTGGCTCTCATCTAAAACTAAAAGGTCCACTTCAATCAATTCATACTACTTAAAGGCCCACTGCTGTAAACTTAGGCTCATCTTTTTATTTAAGGATAGTCTGAATCTCAATCATCCATAGTTAGCCTATTGTCTTAGTTTTTCTCTTTTTACAACTATTTCTGTACACTTAAAATCATTAAATGCTACTCCCTCCCGTTCACAATAAGTGACCAATTTGCTTTTAGCACGCCCATTAAGAAAATACTAAATTCTGTACAAAAATACCTACTATGACAAAACTACCCCTAATCAAATATTTAATGTGAGTAAGAAAACTTTTTGGGGATATGTATATAGGGGTTATTTTGTAAAAACAAATTGAATTCTTTCTTGATTACATAACTGGACACTTGTTTTGAACCAAAATGAAAAAGCAAATTGGTCACTTATTGTGAACCGGAGGGAGTATTCCCTTAAAGATTCATGTGATGTGACCTTTTACCACTACTTTATCCATTATGACTGCATAATCACTACCAGCCTTTACCACACAGCAGCCAACCATCTACCTCCACCACAGCATAACCACTGCCCCAACCACCACGACCAACAATAATGAATGGCTAACCACCTCCACCACCAACCTCAACCCCACCTCCTTCGCATAACTACCTCCACCGATAGCCACAACCATCAGCCATGCACCACCAGCTTTGGCCACCATCACACAATAAACGCCAACCACCGCACAACCACCACAAGCAACCTTCACCACCACGACAACCACCTCGAAACCATGACCGTCGACCACCACCATCTCTGTTAGCTTTTAGAGTGTACTTTATAAAACAAACAGTTTTTACAACACCATGTAAATTAATATTTTCTCTAAAATTTTGTGGATATATATTTAATTATTAGTTTATTTGAAATTCTTATTTATCAGCTTTAAATAAAAATATATTAATACTCTCTCTCCCATTTTGTGCAACACTTTTCTTTTTAGACTGTCCAAAAAGAAATGACACATTGCTCTCTTTTGAAAATTACTTAACCTTAGTATCCCGATTTTACCCAATGACATGACTTCTTGGAACTCACTGCCACGCGTTTAAAATGAAAAGACATGTTGAACTCTTACCACCACTTGTTTAAAAGGATACTTCTGGTACTTTACATATATTTGGTCAAGTCTTCGCTAATTTCTTAAACCCCATACCCAATCAAACATCATCACATAAATTGGGGCAGAGCGAGTATATGTTCGATGCCAAGGGAACATGGTTTTCCAGTGGTCAGATTTAGAAACAATACAATAATAATCAGATAATGTATTCAAACTCAAACATCTTACTCTTAATAAAAACAAACGAGGCTTCGGTCCACTTGAGAAATCCTTATTCATCATCAGACTCTTCTAAAATCTTCTACACAACTGAAGGAGATAGTTCAGATGAGAACCCGTACAGAGCATCACAATGTGAACCCTGATCAAAGTTGAAATTGTTTCGGGCATATTATCTTGCTCTACCATATGTTTATACTATTTCCTCTCTACTACCATTCTGTCCTCCCAAAATGTGATGAGCACGCTAAGCTTGAACAAAAACTAAGGAGTTGTGGGCCTACTACAAACTAAACAATCCTGGAAGTTAGACAGTAACTTCCACAATTAGAGATATATGGTTTATTTTCTTTATCTCATTTTGCTTATCTTGCTCATGCCTCTAGTTTTTTTCCTTCTTTTGGGGGAATGTAATGTGGGGTGAGGATGGGGCTTGGTGCTCTAATGCCCAACAACAAATTTATGAGCACTTGTCGTAACCTGACCCCACACACCCAAAATGTAAAAGATTAAAAAATAAAACCCAAAAAAAAAAGAGCTAGACAATGCATGGATTATGAAATAGAACTTGATGGTTTTAATCATCAATTAGAAAGGACAAAAAAACCACATGCACAAAAGAAAGTATCTTGTGGAAATATTAAGGCCCTACAACTTTAACCTTTATGGAAGGCCCTTGGACATCCATCACAGAGCACCAGTTTTCCACCATCTGCGCATATGGTGCACAAGTCATCGCTGTCTGTGACAGAAGACTTACGACCTCTCAATAGAGATAAAGCAAATTCATGTAGAGACACCCCATTGGAAGTATATATGTATCCATAGCTGCAGAGACATGGTACAATGTCAAATATATAAACTGGAATGCATCAGAAAATTTAAGTTAAGAGCTAAAGAAGATAAATATTCCTTGAAAGACAATTAAACAGAAGAATGAAACTGACGGTTTTTTGCGAGACGCCCAACCTGCATGAGCTTCAAATTGTGATGGACTAACCTAACCATGAGAGGAAGCCAATCAGTACGTCTTACATGACGTTTATGAAACTCTATGAGAAGAACCTCTGTTTTTTTTTTTTGAAAAATTATGCAAGCTACAAGAAATGTACCTCACAATTGCAGCAAGAACAAAATATACCAGATCCCTGCTTATAACCAACGAGCAATTTCTACCAATGACAAATGAGCAAATCACAATTATAAAACACGTATAATATTTATATCTCAACTACTAAGGAAAAGGGTAGAAAGTGGAATGCTCGGTACCTTTCCACGAGAATAATAAGCTACTTCAGTCCCATCGGGCAATCCACCTTCCTCAAAAACCAACCAATGCATCTTTTGATCCCTAAATGCAATGACGTCGAGTATAAGAAATGTGCTGACAGAAATTCAGAGTACGCAAATGTCAAAGGAATGGTACCAACTTTTTTGTAATTTTCCATTGGGTCCTAGAGTGCATTGAAACACCAAGAGGACCAACTTTCGAGGAATTTGAAGCTGCAATGGATTTCGACAATCTGAAATAAAGAATACAGGCACCATACAAGTGAGAGGTTATATATCAGATAAAAGAAGAAAAAGTGGCAATTAATTAGACAAATATTCACCAACTTTTTCGAGATCTTGCCCTGCATATTATCTCTGAATGAATTGCACATCGTAGCAGCTCTATTTGAATGTGGAGCAAAAGCTGGAGTGGATAACCTTGATGGTTCCGAATAGAAGTGCATAAGAAGAGAGAGATGGCAAACAAATGCATTTTACCAAGTAAAATTTATTTTCCAGACCAAAAACAAAGTGAAAATATCAAATAGAGAAACATTAATACACACACTTGTTTGGTGTCTTCAACTGATCCTTCCTTCCTGAGATTAAATGTGCCGAAGATATTCTGATGGACCTTTTCCTTGAATATATTTCCACAGCCCTTACAGCAATAATATAACAGCATTATTACATGTTTGCTAAACCATTTCGTCGCACTGAAAAGATCGCAGGGTGCAAAATAAAGCAGAATTAGTCAACAGGAAAAGATACCAACTTTCTCTTTTTTCTTCCTCTACTTCTTTTTAGTGAAGTATCTGACATAGTTGAAGTTTCGGAGGAATTTGAGTTCGGAACAGGATCAAACATCCTAAGTTTGCAAAAGACAAGATTAGCAACGTCATAACAGTAAAAACAGAGAGTCAAAGACTACTGAGAGCTTCTGACTATACATAAACAACTATACAAACCAATAAAAACAACAACAAAAAAATCAGTATAATGTCACAAGTGGGGTCAGGGGAGGGTAGTGTGTACGAAACTTACCCCTACATTGCGAGGTAGAGAGATTGTTTCTTATACACAACTATACAAACCAAAAAGCAATATAAATTGCCACATAACAATTCGTCAAAGGACATCAATTATTGCTTACATGAAGAAAAATCATAAAGTCAACTATCAAAAAGATCTCAATAGTAAAGAAACATGAGATGACAACAGAGTCCTTAGGTTAGTGTGATTAATATTCTTAAATCCATGCCACTCGTCCAAAATAATAACAAATAATTTTAAGTTCATGATAAGCATTCTCTTTCTGGGCATATGATCTTTATAACCAAAAGGGAAAACGAGTTTGATTCCACTCATCATAAAAATAAATCCTGAAAACCAGATGAGGAAACAGAAGTACCTGCCTCACACCAAGTAGGTTTAATAGATCATCTTCCTACAAAATTTAGCCTTGCTTGGAGCATTGAGAATGAGAACCTAAATTGCACTAAATAAGTACTCTCTCTGATTCATTTTATGTTATTTACTTTCTTTTTCAGTCTGTTTCAAAAGAATGACTTTTTTTATGTTTAAGTTTTTAATTCCAACATCCCCATTACTCTTAAGGACGCTCCCTTGTAGGAATGGTGTGGCACGTTCAGGAAAACAAAATTTAAAGGGTATTTTTGGTATGTTATACACACTTTAGTTTAAGGTCACAAGATTCAAAATCTTCTTTACAATAAATTAAACTTCGTGTCAGTCAAACTAAAACACATAAAATGATACGGAAGGTGTATAAGAAAATTAGAGTCTAGTGAAGCACACAACAGTATCAAAGCAATCATACGCTTATTTTCATTCAAAACATACCCAGCTTCAACTGTTATTGACGGAGTTGGAGTGCCTTCGGATCTTGAAGAGATTATGCATGAATCACAAATTTGGCCAACTTTTCCAGCTGAAGTTGCAGAAAAAGACCCTGGCCACCACAAGAAATCACGGAAAAGATCATTTACTTGCACTTCAAGAACATGTTACAATGTTCAACTTCACATAAGAAAGCTCACCATTGCAATTCCGACAAATGATAATTTCCTTCACAGGAATCGGACCAATGAAGCTCCGAATTGTTGCTTCCAATTTCTTCAAAGAACCTTTCCTACATTCTTTGACCACATCAAGGAGGCTCTTTCCGTTTTCCAGGCAGATATACTGTGATGCACGTCTATATGCTTTACATGCATGGATCTCAAATTTGCCAGGAGGAACAACCTAAAGGAGCCAAAATTGGTATAGAACTTAAATTCATAATGGAAATGTTAAGACCCAAACAAGTACAACGTCAACAAAGAGCAAAACAGAGAAATAGAAATAACAAGTACTCACCCTGGCTCCCTTGCACAGATCACAAGAGCATAGAATTCCATTATCTTTGATTGTTCCCCTCAGTCGAATTCCCTAAATTAAGACAACTTTAGCCTTCAGAATAAGATAAAACTACTGAGACCATATTGGAGCTTTCAGTCCAAATAGATGAGGAACAATCGATCAGGAAAAGCTAGATAAGCTTTTTGGTAAGAGAAACTGCACAACAAGCTAAATGATGTATCGTAGTGCAGTAATAAATCCATGTAACACGTTGAATTCTGATGCTGCTTTAATGTTTTCAACTCATTTGTCTCCCATTCATGTTCAAGCTGTAATAAGCAGAAAATTCTAAACATATATTTTATTCTATATTCATATTGGATAATATAAACTGGGTCCAATTCTTTTCTCCCGCAACTACCCCAGCAAGAAACAAGGTTGACCACTGGGCAACACCAAAATTTCTACACATATGGTGTTTCCCATCCTTTCTTCTGCCAATAATGAATATGCATTTCTCTGTATGTGTCTGTAACAAGTAACAACTACTACTAAGCCTCTATCCCAAATCATCTGTAACCATTCTGCTCTAATCATTCCAAATACGAGTACAACATAGTTACGGATCATGTATTGGCATTTTCATGCAAGAGTTAATGCAAAAGAAAATGACAACAACTAATCCTCAATCAAGTTAGGATCTAATATATGAATCCTCATTGACCATGTTACTTACTATAAACTCATCTCAAACCAATATTATACAAACTAAAATAAATAAATAAATAAAATAACAAAAATACTGGAAGTGCTTTATATTTTCTTAAAGACTTAAAGATCGTATAAATCTAAGAAAGGCTAAACAGAAAAATATAGGACGCAAAGTAAAAGCGCTACCATGACTAAAACATTTTCTCAGCTATAGGCTAAATTAATAATCCACATTTAGGCCACAATTAAGGCAATTCTAAGAGAATAACTAATTTAAATAATCCATATTTTAAGCTAAGAAAGCATTAATTACCCTCTTGCCACCATTATAGAAAACAGGATAGCCTTCGAGCAAACCGGTCTCGAAAAGCTCCTTAACCGTAGTAGGCCTTCCTATAATCGAAATCCTCTTCTTTGATCCACCACTATTACTATCATGAACTTCACCACATGTGATCAATTCCCCCTCCTCCAACACTTCCAAATTCTCATCAAGAAGCTCCACATTCAGCTTCAAAGCCGACCTCGTAAACCTCCTACTACTACCTGTAACACTAACATCACGATTTGCTGCCGTCAACGTTGACTCCTCTTTGACTTCAATCTCTACCATCTCCGGAATTCCGGAAATACCCTCCGTTTCATCCTTATTTACAATTATACCACCGCCGGAATTACACTTGGACGCATCACTCGGTTCTACGCCTCCGCCGCCGCCGTCAACATTAGCGGCTCTCTTTAACCGCTTATTCCTCCTGTAAACAACGAGTCCATTCCTATCACGAGCCCTAATAGGCACAACTTCCTCGAACCGAACACCGTGAACCGAACCGTTCGATTCCGGTTTACCGTTACATGGATCACCGGTTTCGATATCAATTCCGGTTCCGGGTTCGAGTTTGGACCGGGGCAACGACGGCGAATCGAATTCACTGATCATCGGTGCCGTTAAAACTGAGCTATGGATTTGTAAAAAAAGGAAGGATTTGGTAACATGAATTGGAATTTGTTCGGAAATTGGGGAAGAAGAAGAGTGAAACTAAGACTCTTTAGGGGCATTGGGTAGGGTGATTATTATTTTTTTTGGGGGGGGGGGGGGTTAGGGG
>MU781524.1:163964-179316 GCA_026770625.1 Nicotiana glauca
GGGGGGGGGGGGGGTTAAGGGGAGAGCGTGTGAGTGTGAAGATTATGAGAATTCATATTAACGAAGCTGAAATAATAAATAAATAAATAAAATTAATGTAAAATTATTTAAATTTTAGACTCCCCCCTAACTAACTAGGAGTGTAGACTGCAGTACTGACTAATTACAGTAAAATATTTCCGTTTGGGCAAATTTTGCAAAACCAGTTTCGTCATTTATGTACGTTATAATAAATTGAAAAAAAAAAATACTTCTGTCATTTTTGTACTTAGGACTCATTTGATTGGTTGGCGACCTTCAACATTTGTTTCAACTGGAAATTTTTTTTGAAGAAGAAGAAATAGAGCGTAGAGAAATTGGGAGGAAACCGAGGGTAGATAGTGTAAAGCAACGTGTCTAAAGTAAAGTAGTATTAACACGTGATTTATGCCAAAATATTTGTAATTTTCCGAAAATACCCTTGGACGATCCCAAGCTCCTCAAACTGTCTATTATTAATAAGGGGAATAAAATCTGCAGCTCTTAGATTTTCTGCAGTTGTTTAGCACATAAAAAAAAATTATATTCGGAAGTGTTATTTGTACATCATGAACCTTTATAACTTTGAATTTAAGAAAATGACCGTCTTAAATCTCTTATGTATAAAAGATAGATCTCTTACGTATAAAAGTAAATTTCTTATGTGTAAAAAAAAAGATAGGATCATAAAACTAAAAATAAGTTTGTAAATAGCCAAAAAACTAAAATTTTAAAGTGCTATTGGTAATTAGATGGAATAGAAGGTTTTTCGATTAAATGGGTTGCATGTAATGTTTTTTTGTTTTTGTTTTTATTTTTTGGCTTAATAATTTCTTGGTGGCTATGTTAAAATATTTCAGAGAATGTCTAATAATTACATATTATGAAAAGAATTCCTCAAAAGTTTATTGGAATTTTTTTATTTTTATATACTATTTGAAACTTTATTACCCTTAATATCTATGTTTAATTAATTACGAAATATATACAATCCACCTTAAAAAGCTCTAAATCCAATTGTTGCTTCTTCTCAATCCAACTGCTGCCCATAACCCTTTCATCACCTATGCATAATTAACCAACACAAGAGACTATAAAACTCAGTAATTAAGGACATCTAAATTAATTAGTTCAGTATATATGTACTTAATAACCACAAAAGCGAAGAAGAAAAAAGGAAGAAGTAATTAATCTATAAACATGACCCAAAACAAGTGTATCCGTTGGCTTGAGAAGCTTAATCCGCGTTATACGAACTGGCATGTTACCAGCACTATTTTTGCCTACACTGTTATTTTTGTTGGCGGTGGCGGTGGTGGATGTGGGGTTAGTGGGCGGACACAAGGTGTAATAAGTATTCATTCAATGCAAATGGTCAATATAGTTGCTTTTCTAAAAAAAAAAAATATGTACGAAAATAATTTGCATTCTGTATATATTTGTTTTATCTAGATCCTATATTGACCTGTTCAATCTTCTTTTCAATGGCAACGTCAGCAACAATAATTGGGATAAAATATTAAATTATATTATAATACCAATCACCAAATATGCAGCGGCTCAGTTTCACCCTTAAAGTTAGTTTGTTCACATCTTCATATTTTCTCTATAAATAAACAAATCAAAAATCAGTACCAATACACCCTTTTAAATGTTTACAAAAGAAGTTTCAATTTTATAAGAAAATATATGAAAATGGCTTCAGATTCAACCACTTCCCTCTTCTTGACATTATTTCTTATTACACAAATAGAATTTTTATATAATTTTATAAAATATATCTTTTGTATATTTTGTATCTGATTTATACATAGTAAAAATAAATTTCATACAACTAATTATATATTATACAACTTATCTACAACTTTCATATATTATTTTAACACAGTTATATACATCTACAATATAACTTGAATACAAATTTTATATATTATATCTTTTATATATTTTGTATCTAATTTATACATAGTAAAAATAAATTTCATACAACTAATTATATATTATACAATTTATCTACAATTTTCACACATTATTTTTACTCAGTTAAATACACTACAATAATATACAACTTAAATACAAATTTTATACAATATATCTTTTGTATATGATTTATACATAGTAAAAATAAATTTCATACAACTAATTATATATTATACAACTTATCTACAATTTTCATATATTATTTCTACTCAGTTATATACAACTACAATATCATACAACTTAAATATAATTTTTATACAATATTGTTCAACTTTCATACAATAGTTAAATGAATAAAAGAAAAATATATAAACAACAGAATATAATTTTTCTACAATTTCTGCATTATAATGTATGTCATGTCTTCTTCTTCTTCTTCTTCGAGTTTCAATCTGAAATTCAGCCAAAACCAAGTCTAATCTTCACCAAAAACTCTCAAAATTGAGATACAAACTCCAAACCATATTTCCAATTATTTGCAACAACATCCAATCCAAACAAATATTGATTTTTGAAAACTCAAATTCGAATTCAAAGTTTTAAAGCTTTTTAATGGCTGTCAATGGTGAAATTGTTGCTCTCTTTTCCCTTGCTTTACATTACTGAAATTTGGGATTGAGAGATAGAGAGAGACGTAGAGAGAATTTTCAATTCTTTGCAACAACATCCCATTCAAACAAACAATATTTTTTGAAAATCCAAATTCGAATTCAAATCTTCAAAGCTTTTTAATGGTTGTCAATGGTGGAATTGTTGCTATCTTGTGCAAGATACGTGGGGGAGGGGGTGGGATGTGGAGAGAGAAACGTGGAGGAGTGAAAGATATATTAGAATAATTTTAGGACACTAATTACTATATTTAATTTCCTAAAAATGTACACAAATGGTAATTAGGTATATAAAATGTAGTTATAGTAAAACTCAAGTAGGGAGGGTAATATAGCTTAATATAGTGTATATGAATGTAAATGTATATAATGTTTGGCTTTTATCTTCTCAAATTTGGGTCAAAAAAATTCATATTACTGTGTGTATACGGTAGAAATCGGGCTCGTCTACGACATGGTAGATCGGGCTTGGAACATCAGGGTTGAAGATTGACCCCAAATCCCACCGGGCCAGAATTCGAGATCAGAATGTCTGTCCTCGAGAATATTGAATCCGTGATGCAGAATCGGCCTTAACCCCGAACGAGCTCAAGGAAGCATTATCTGTGTAACCAACAGAAGACCGAAATAATAGAGGACCGAAATATTTGTGATTATTCGGATATTATGGCGAGAATCTCGGTGTGTATCAATAAGGGACCGACAAATCAGCGAATCAAGAGATTTTTACCTTTTATAGAGATGTACATAATATAGGACTCCCCTACCATATAAAGGGAGGATCAGATTACTTATAGAGATATTGTAACAATCATTCAGAAGCAATATAGTGTTATTTTCTCCTTAAGTTCTTATTCAACTGTGTCTTGATACTGATCGAAGTGCATTCTGTTCAAGGGTTGCTCACCCCCCCCCCCCAAGGCTATAACTGTTCAATTCGTGTGGTTTGAATTTACTTTATCATACTTTATTTCAATTGTAATTTAATTTATCGCTTTGTGTCAATTTAATCTATGTATCCTTAAACCACTTACAAATTTAATTATTATCCGATTTTGAGGGTAAACAATTTGGCGCCCACCGTAGGGCTAAGGATAATAATGGTTATGTGATACAAATTTTTAATAACACACACTACTTTACACTTGTTTATTAAACTGACTCTAATTTCAGGTTAAAGCTCAAAATGTCAAACCAATATATCCTACCCTGAACCAAAAGCCTACATTACATGCCCGCAAAAACCCTATATGATCTTGAGTTGAGTGAGCTTACATTAGTGGTGACTCACATTGTCACATCTCTTTTTTCATACACTCCCGAAAAGGGTATAATAATAAACGGAATTTTTCCAATTAAAGGACAATCGAAACGGGATTCATTTTATTAAAAGATTCAGAGTTGTCACTTGGGAGATTTATGGTGTCCCAAGTCACCGGTTGAATCCTGAATCAAGGAAAAGATTGACCCTATTTAAGGAATTCTGTTAACTCGGGAGAAGGTGTTAGGCATTCCCGAGTTCCGTGGTTCTAGCACGATCGCTCAACTGTTAAATTCGGCTTAATTATCTGATTTTAAACAATTATAAACCTATGTGTAAATTTTAGTTTTAACCGCTTTTATTCATTTTTTAGAGAAAATTGCAACGTTATTAAAACACGCCTCAAACCGCGTCATATAAATGCACCCGTGGTTTTTGACATATTTTAACATCGTTGAGATTTAGATTTGGGTCACATAAATGTGCACCCAAGTTTAGGAAGGTAGATTATTAAAGTACGCGCCTAAATCAACTAATGCATTGTGAACTTTGCGAGGGCCATGAAAATTCGCTAAATGGCATGCCTCGAATTCTAAGGATTAAAACAAATATTAATTAAAACGAGGGCCATGCAATTGTCATTTTTATGTGGCACGGCACATCTCAATTTACCCTAACCAAAAAAGTTTCTAAGCTAACCTACGAGGGCCATAAATTGTACAATAAGAGTGTGGAAAATATGGATCAAATCACTAAACTGTTCATGCAATGGATTGTAATACATCTTGATGAATCGCTAATATTTTATCTTTATAAAATTTAAGAAGTACTAAAACTAATCTGAATGTTTGCCTAAAGTTAAAATCAAACAATTAGCTTTTAAACCCAAAAGACACCCTTTGCCGAACATTAAAGGGAACAGACTATGTAAGAACGTTCAGAAGCCATCATGCTCATCAAACAATACATATCTCCTCTTATTACTGAACAACTCTATTCTTACATACATTAGGGTGGGTTGTACCACATAATTGATTGAACTTTCTGGCACACACATTAAACAATTCAAAATAAGAACCTTACCAATTCAAAACATTTCAAACTCGTACACCCTGTTAGTTTCGAAAGCAAAGAAGAGACTATGCCATAGTCCATTTTAAAACCTTACCAACTAAAATCCTATAATCAAATTGAGATCCAGAAGTTATTACAAACTTGCAACAATATATGAAAGGAAGAATAACCCGTTTAATTCCCAAGTTCTAACTTACTAACGAGCAACCATAGGCAGACAAAGCAAATGCAGAACACAATTAAATCCGTAGAACACCGATGACTTCAACTTTTAATACATGCTTAATCTTAACTATGGTAACATTAGCATAACATTCTAATAAATCTGAATTTTAAAATAATATTCATGGATCTTAAAGTTGATGGCCAGTTCTAATAACAACAGAATCCAGGGGTTAAACAAATGCAAACAACACACACTACATAAGAGTCCTACTACAGTATTAACATAAACCCAATACACACTGAAAGAAAGAAAAAACAAAAGCCATAACATCTAATAACACCCTCTTCACTTTTCTTCAAAAACACACTCCATGAACCATGACTTATATGCTTAAAAAATCAAGAGTATGTACTTGGAGATTGAAACAAGAAAATAAATAGTGAGGGATCAGCAGAGTAATAGCAGTGATCAATAACAACAGTAGAATCCAACAATCATAAAATGATCCAGCAGATCAATTTAAACCCAGCAGACGAGATATAATGATCCAAATACCAATTTCAGTCACTCAATAGACCAACAAACCTCAATCCAGACTCAACCTTAACCCATTTTAATACCAGCTAACCAAAAAACCACTTTAGCATTAGAAAACTTCAGAAATCACTAAAGAAAATCGATGAAATAATATTTTTCTAAAGAATTTTCAACCGTCTGTTTTTTTTTTGTATTTTTAGCTCTCAAATAAACCAGCATTCATTTCAAGATTTAGAAATCTAAGAATTCACCAAGAAACACTCAATGAAACAGTGAGATTTTATGAAAATTCTTAGTCATTTCAGAAATTTTTTCCTCTCTATCTCTTAGGTCTCTTTTCTAAGGCAAGAAAGGGTGCCTTTATAGGCAAGCCAATAGGGCAACCTTTCAGATTTTATTTTACCCCTTAGGTCCCTGATTTTATGACTTGTTTGCCAAGTTATCATCTAAAATTTAATTATAAGCCCTTGCTAGAAGCTTATATTCTGTTACCGTGAGATTCCCTCACTTAAACTACCCAAACTACCCTTTTACCCTCTGAAAATTACTTCAGATACCCACACAAAAATGGGTCAAAGTTGACCCTATGTTGAGTTGATTCAAACCCAACCCAAACTAATGAATCTGAAACTTAAAGGCACAAACCCAAGCCCAAATCAAACCAAATTGGCTGAAACAAACATCACTAACAGAGACAATCCGAACAACTTTAAAAGAAATCAATTAATGGCCTGAAATTTAAAGAAATCACCAAATAAAAACCAACCTAATTAATCAGACTATGTGATCCTAGAGGTTTAAATTAACATGCATAATAAACAACCCTTAAGAAGCTAAAAGAAAACAGAACAAGACCAGAAGAAGAAAACACATGGAGCAGAAAATATGATAACAATGGAGGAAAACCAAAGAAAATAACAGGGGAATGGTGGAAATACCTAAAGCTGCCTCAGATCACAAAAAAAACCTTTGATGAATCCCGCATCCTTACGTTTTTGGCTCAAACTGAAACTAATCACATGTTTTTATCAAAACTTACGACTAGCGTCAAAATGAACCCAAAACTTCAAAGAACACCTCAACTAGAAAGAACCAAATTTTTAGGGTTGGACTTGATTCAAGATTCGAAAACTTTCAAGGATATTCGAGGGAAGTGAGTTAGATATTTGGAATGAGGGGAGGCAGGGGGGTTTTAGGGTGTAAATTTGGTAGGGATTGGAGTGGTTATGGTTGAGTCGCTGGCGGAGATAGTGGAGAGAGTTAGAGGGTGGCGCTAGGGTTAGAGGGTTAGGGTCAGTGAGAGAGACGGGTTTGAGGGGGGTTCACATTTGGACATTTAAATACTAATGGACCCCGACTTCAAAACCATCCAATCAAGTAACCTCGACAGCTATGATCTAACGAGGCCAAACGACGTCGTTTGGTATTAACTGGAGGCGGACCGTGTGATAAACGGATCTGGGCCGGGTTTTGCACGGGTTTCAAAAGAGTTTTGGGCTGGATTTGTGATTTAATTAAGACAAGCCCAATTGCAAATTTCTTTTCTTGCCTTCTTATTTTTTAATCCAATTTCCACAACTCTTTTTTTTTCAAGATTAAATAAAAATCTAAATTAAATTTTAGGAACTAATTAACCTAAAAAAAATACTAATTACGCCTAGATGATAATTATCACACTTAATTAAAATACATTGAAATAAAAACTCCCAAAAATCAAAGTTAAAATTAAAAGGTGCACATCAAGCTATTTTTTATGATTTTCCCTTTTTATAAAATAAATCAATTACTTAATAATTCTTAAAATACAAAATTAACTCCTAAATACACATGCAACATATTTTTATATTTTCCATTAATTAAAATAAAACCAACATGCACAAACAAATGCAAATAATTAAAAAAAATGACACGAAAATCCACAAAATTGCAAATAATGAAAAGAAATTGTTTTGCTTTAAAACTGTGGGAGTAATTCATATAGGGCAAAAATCACGTGCTCACAGCTACCCCTCTTTGCTCGGAAACACGAAGAGTTTTCGTGCAAAGATAAAGTGAGCGAATACGAGTGATTTTTGCCCATTTGAATACTCCGTGGGAAGCATTTTTGAAAGATTTGACCACACCCTGCTTCCGAGGTTGCCTACATATCCTTGGCTAAAAAGGAATCATGTCAGTGTAGTTCAGGAATGTCTGGTAACTGGGACTACCTTGAAGCTGTGATTTCACTGTTGCTGTTGCTGCTGCTACTGCTTACTGAACCCCTTATTACACCATGTCAAAATAAAACAAGAAGCTAGACTAAACTATGATATATGCATTACAAAACCTATCTATCTCTTCAAACTTGATCTTGCAGCTTTTGTTGCCTTGTTAACTTGTGTTCTCCCGGTGAAATCCTTTGTTGCCACCTTGTATTGTAATGTGAGATGTTTTCTCTTCCTTCAAGTGGATTCCTGACTGTCAAAACTTGAACTACATTCTGAGATGCTTTCCTTTTCTCCAGGTGGACGCCTGACTGCTGACTTGGATTGTATTCCCTGCTCTCCAGGCGGGCTCCTGACTGCTGACTTGAAATGTATTCCCTACTCTCCAGGCAGGCTCCTGACTGCTGACTTAAAATGTATTCCCTACTCTCCAGGCGGGCTCCTGACTTGAAATGTATTCCCTGCTCTCCAGGCAGGCTCCTGACTGCTGACTTGAAATGTACTCCCTGCTTTCCAAGCGGGCTCGTGACTTCAACAAAATAGACAAAAACAAAGAAAATTTCCTGCCCCAGTTTTGTAGCTGGGCTCATATATGAGTGTTAACCGAATCATATTATCAATAAGAACTTAAAAGCTAAAACTTGAATTATACTCCCTTGTTCTCCAGGTGGGCTCCTGACTGCTGACTTGAAATCTATTTCCTGCTCTCCAGGCAGGCTCCTGACTGCTGACTTGAAATATATTCCCTTGTTCTCCAGCGGGCTCCTGACTGCTGACTTGAAATGTGCTCCCTTGTTCTACAGACAGGCTCCTGACTGCTAACTTGAAATGTTCTCTCTTGTTCTCCAGGCGGGCTCCTGACTGCTGACTTGAAATGTGCTCCCTTGTTCTCCAGGCGGGCTCCTGACTTCAACAAATATAGACAAAACAAAGACAATTTTTCTGCCCCAGTTTGGTGGCTGGGTATATATGTGATTGTAAACTACATCATGTTACCAACTATCAGTAAGAATTTGAAAGCGAAAACTTAAATTGTACTCCCTTGTTCTTCAGGCGGGATCCTGACGGCTAAATTTGAAATGTATTCCCTTGTTCTCCAAGTGGGCTCCTGACTGCTGATTTTGAAATGTGCTCCGTTGTTCTCCAGGCGGGCTCCTGACTGCTGACTTTGAAATGTGTTCCCTTGTTCTCCAGGCGGGCTCCTGACTGCTAAACTTGAAATGTGCTCCCTTGTTCTCCAAGCGGGCTTCTGACTGCTGACTTTGAAATGTCCTCCCTTGTTCTCCAGGAGGGCTCCTGACTGCTGACTTTGAAATGTGCTCCCTTGTTCTCCAGGCGGGCTCCTGACTGCTGACTTTGAAATGTGCTTCCTGTTCTCCAGGTGGGCTCCTGACTTCAACAAAACAGATAAAACAAAGAAAATTTTCTGCCCCAGTTTGGTGGCTGGGAATATAGGTGAGTGTTAAACTGAATCATTCTACCAACTATTATTAAGAATTTGAAAGCTAAGTCCTATTATCCAGAGAGGTCTTGAGAACTCTTAATTAAACGTCAATTATAGATCTAAGCTGTATCTTCTAAAGGTATTACTTCCGCTAAGTCCTGTTATTTAAGAGAGTCTTAAACTACATCCTATTATCCAGGAAAGTCCTGAAAACTCCTAATTGAATCCTATCTTAAACATGCAAACTTTGACACCAACTTACATTCCTCTATGCTATTCATGATTGTTTTGAAATTCAACTAAGCCACATTTTCCAGGAAAGTCATGAGAGTTTACGGTCAAACCTGTTTTGGTGCTTGCTCTTCCCCTACGCAGCCTGTTTCAATCAAAGGAAAATCTTGTCAGTTTAAAATGGTGGTTAGTTGATGGCATTCTTGCTGAAGGTATCTCTGCTGCCATGTTTTGTTTTGACCTGCTTCCCCGAACTGGCCCTGAACCACTTTGACTTTCTGACTGACTTACAAATCTCATGACCTCTGATGACCCGAGTGTTCTATACCCAGACTATCGTTTCACATATCTAACCCCTTTTGTCTGAACCTTTGCAATTCCCATGATATTACCAAATCATTCCTCTGATGAAACTTCTGGTGACTCCCTATACCCCACTGTACATCCTGCTATCTTCGGTATGTTTTCGACCACTCTACGCTTTGCAATTTTGGAATCTGGTAGTGAGCTTTGAAATCCTTTCTTGTTTTCTTTGAACAAAACTGATATTGAAACATATTAGAGAAACAAAACCTCGAAAGAAATAAAATGCAACGACTTCAAGAGTTAAGGATAAAGAAAATAAAAAATCGGACGACTTGCTAAAAAAAAGGAAAAGGAAAAGAGACTTATCTGAGTGGAACAACTGGTACCATTGATCATGACATGCATTTAGGACTAATCGGCCCAATCCGTCCAACCAATCAACTTTCAATTGCCATACTTTGTTGCCCCAGAATTCCAAAACCTGATTTCTTTACCCAAGCCCTAACCTTGTTCATCCTGCGGTGTCTTGAACGGTTTTCATCCACAAACCTCTCCCAGTTGTTCACTTCTCAACTCACTTTCACATTAAGGTGCCCGTGAGGGTTTTCACCGATAAGACTCTCTCATTTTTTATTTCTCTCAACTCCCGTCGCCTTACGGTGCCCGTGAGGGTTTTCAATAATAAGACTCTCTCATTTTTATTATTTTCCTTCTTGGACTAGAGTGTTGCCCATGCGACGAATCACCTCTATCTGCTCGACTCAGCATTTTCGAAGACTGATCAGAAGGTCTTTCTTTGGACCGTAATGTGGTTTTTGGATTGGGTTAGAAAGAAGGGGTATTACAGGCTCAAAACAATTCAACTGGGTTTAAAAATACAACTTCCAGAATCAAATTTTTCACAATAAACGCAACTTCTGCCCCAGTTTCTTGCTTGGGAACTTTTGAGTCTTTATTATGATGGGACCGAACCGTGAGGCTGCCTACGTATCCTTAAAATGAATCAGGTCAAATGTAGTTCATGTCATAAAAATTACTTTTTTGTGGTGACTTTTCTTTCTTTTTCTTCCATTTTCTCTTCTTTTCTTTTCTTTCTTCCTTTTGACTTTTCTCTTTTTCTCTTTTTCTTTTTCTTCTTTTTTTTCTTTTTCTACTCTTTTTTTTTCTTCTTTTTTTTTCTTTTTCATTTTCATTTTTCTTCTCTCTCTTTTCTTTTATTTATCCTTTACGCTTGTGTTTTTGAGCTTTGCTACTGATTCCAAAAGAGGGGTATGAAAGAAAATAAATAAGGCTCAAAGGGGGTAACAAAGGATAAAGTGTTTAGATAGCAGAACAAAATGCCTTCGTCATTCTAACCTCCAAGACATGCCAAGTACAAATAAATATGATTAAAACAAAGAAAATCATACATAATATCTCTTGACCGCATCGAAATTGATGGCCATTTCAACACACTTGCCTTCTATGTCTGTAAGATACAAAGCACCATTGGACAATACTCTCGTCACGATAAACGGCCCCTGCCAATTTGGGATGAACTTGCCTTTGGCCTCAGTCTGATGTGGAAGAATACGTCCCAACACTTGCTAACCCACTTTGAACTTTCGTGGGCACACCTTCTTATTATATGCTCTAGCCATTCTTTGTTGATACAACTGACCATGACACACTACTGCCAATCTTTTCTCATCGATCAAACTTAACTACTCCAGGCGGGCTTTGACCCATTCATCATCATCCATTTCAGCTTCTGCGACAATCCGAAGGGACGAAATTTCCACCTCTGCAGGTATCACTGCTTCGGTGCTATACACCAACAAATAAGGAGTCGCCCCTGTCACACCTCATTTTTCTACTATACCCTCGGCAGGAGTATAATAAAGGGAGTTTTTCCAATTAAAGGACAATCGAAACGGGATTTATTTTAATTAAGGATTCAGAGTCGCCACTTGGGAGATTTATGGTGTCCCAAGTCACCGGTTTAAATCCCGAATCGAGGAAAAGATTGATTATGTTTAACAGTCCGCGAACCAGAAATCCGAGTAAGGAATTCTATTAACCCGGGAGAAGGTGTTAGGCATTCCCTAGTTCCGTAGTTCTAGCACGGTTGCTCAACTGTTATATTTGGCTTAATTATTTGATTTTAGTACATGTTTAGCCTATGATGCAATTTTAAATTATTTACCGCTTTAAATTAATTTTAAGAAAAGATTGAACGTCGTTTAAAACGTGTCTTTGGATCGCGTCACATGAAATACACCCGCAATCCTAAACACATTTTATTCAACGTTTTAAGATTTGGATTTGGATCCCATGAAATGCACACCCGAGTTTACGAAAGTAATATTATTAACATGCGTGCCTAAAGCAACTACGCGTCTTAACTTTGCGAGGGCCATGAAAATTTGCTAAATGGCACGCCTCGAGTTCTAAGTATTTTAAAAAGATATAATTAAGCGAGGGCCACACATTTGTAATTTTATTTGGCGCGGCTCACCTCAATTCTATTTTAAAGGGTATTTAAACTAAAAGCTCGGAGGGCCATAGACTATTTATTATCTACTATGGCTCGCCTCCAATCTAGGGAATTTTACTCAAGCTAACTAAAAAGGGCTTGCATAGATAAGGATTAATTACTTAACCAGGGGATCTTGGGCCTAATTTTAATAAAAACGTAAGAGGGACATTAACAAGTAACACAAAAGAGCCTTGGGCTCAACCAATTAGCTTTCATGTGGGGAAACGTGAGCGGATCCCTGTTCCCATCCCATCAAAGGCCTAAACCTGGGGAAGCGGGGCACTAGGACTCGAGATCAAGTCCATAATCAAGCGACATACAAGCTTCAAAGCGCAGAATGCACTGAATAAGGTTTTCCAATCATTAGACCATTTAACACATAAGTTTTCGGCAGATTTAATAAGAGTTTGACAAATTCTAAAGCTTAAAAGCGCTTCAATACATATGTGCTATGAAAAAGAAATTCACAAAGACTAGCACATAAGAGAATCCTAAGGTGACTCATATCAATTTAAACACAGTAACAAACTATTGGGACCATTTTTAGCACAGTAAAAATAACTTTCTAAGGTGCATGAATGGAAAACCTTACAGTAAAAATAACTTTCTTGTTATCATCCAAATAGCCTGTAAATGTTATCATTCTATCCCTACCATATACCAGCTATTGCAACCAACATAGATTACCAAACTTCAGCAGGCATAACCAATTACTATAACCAAAAGAAAATACACTTAAAAGACATTAAACCAATCCAGATCTCACAGCATCAGCACTACTCAGTCATCAACACACCTTAAAGCTTTAAATATTACATAGCAGCCCAGGATTTCAATGATGAAATACAGAACATAAACTACTGATTCAACCCAACAATGTTATGCAAACTTTGTTTTAAAACCATATTTAGATACAGTAATAAACTTATCTATACAAAGCAGAACTCAATTAGACAATATAACTCGTCAGGTAAGAAAATCAAAAGAGACATGACTGAATCAACAAAAACACTAATGTTATGCTTTAAAACTTCTGCTTCTCATTCCATTTTTCAAGGAAAACTTCACAAACAATCGAATTCAAAGTGTGTACCTAGAAATGAATAGAAATAGGAGATGGAAGGTTATCAGTAGAAAATAGCAGGGATCAGCCCAGAATGAAACAATGAATCAGCTCAAAACAACCACGGAACAATATTTCAAACCAGAAATCCAAACAAGCTTTAAAATATACCCAGAACTCGACTCACTTTCAACCCAGAATCAAATATCATTTTCAGAAATCAGAAATTCAGAAACCAACTTTCAAACCTCAAAATTAAACCCATTTCCAAACTAATTGAAGCAAAACTATCTCAGGAGTTGAACAGATCCAGGACTACTGAAGAAATGCAATGGAGCAGTATCAGAACTCAACCGTATGGATTTTGTTTTTTTGTATTTTTCTCTCTAAATTCTATGAAGCAGTAAAATCTATCTAGCTTTTGTATTTTTGGGTTCTCAGCTCTTAAATCTCTGCCTTCTAAGGCAAGAAAGAATGCCTTTATAGGCAAGTAAGTATGGCAGATGTCTAGAAGTTATTTCACCCCTTAGGTCCCTTTAAATTCTATTATTAGCTTAGAGACCCTCCAGTTATTGACTTGTTTTCCAAGTTAGTTATCCAAAAATCAGAAAAATGAAATTAACCCTTACACTAGAAGTTTCCAAATCTGTTATGAAAGATTCCCTACTCAAACTACCCAAATTACCCCCCAAAGTATCCTGTATTTACCCTTCAATTACTAACTTGGGTTAAGTTAGACCACAGTCCAAATAAACCAGCCTCTTAACTAGGTCAGTGGTGACCATAGTGACTATGAGAGGCTTGAATACTCAAAAATAATTAAACGAAACCATAGAAACAAGAACAAATCCAAAACTGGAGGGTAAACTCAATCAATTTTGATTTTAGGTTTAAACTAATTTTAGCTAATCAAACTAAGAATTTGAACTTGGCTACTAAAGATAATCAACCAAAACAAAGCGAAACAAAAGAAACAAATACAAACTGAACCAAAATGGAAACAAAAAGATACTACAGTGTATAAAATTGATGAGAGAAAGGAGGGAAAATACCAAACATGTCGGATGCCTTGACGACATGAGGCGTATTAATGGGAGTGAACAATTAGCTCAGAACTTTGATGAACTCGTCACACTCTAATATCCCCGGCATGAATTAAAATCAATATCGATTGATTGTTCTTAATAAGAACAATCAAACAACATAGACTATAATTCAACACGGAGTCAGGACTTGAACGGAATTAAAAGAAAAAAAGAGGTTTGGGATCGAGTCTTCTCAGTTTGGAATTGGGGAGGTCTTGTTGGGTTTTTTTAAGAAATAGGCGTGTGGATAAGCTTTGGGACAGTCTGGGCTTTACCTGATATGGGTTTGGGTGAGTTAAGGTTTGAACGTCCAAACTTCGATTGAAAATTTGACGAGTTCCAAAGACTTCCAAGACAATCTGAGTGAGGATTTGGAATAAGGGAGGGGAAGTGGTCTCAGGGTGTTATTTTGGTGGGGTTTGGGGTCTGCGCCGCCGGACATGGCGGGGACGACGACTAGAGTTTTGATTATTCGAATAGCTTGGGTAGGATTTGAGGGAAACGTGGCATGGATTTGGAAAGAGGAGGGGAACACAGTCAAGTGGTGTTAATTTGGTGACCATCGGAGACCTGCCGCCGGCGGAGGCAATTTCCGGCCGGCGGTTTGCGACGGAGGACGGTGATGTTGAATGGTCTCTAATGGCTGGTGAGAGACGGAGGGGGTAGGGGGTTTTAGGGGGGGTGGTTTGGACAGTCTTATACCAAAGAATCTCGTGTTCCTGACCGTTCGATTAATAAACCTCGATGGCCTAGATCAATCCGGCATGAAACGATGTTGTTTGGTATGTGGGGGGCTGGATCGGGTTTGGAGTGTTGGGCCTGGGCATCCGGTCTCAAAAGAGGGAGAGGGGGGGGGG
>MU781525.1:0-14431 GCA_026770625.1 Nicotiana glauca
ATCACAGTCATTATTACTTCTACCAATATCAGTAGTAATAGAAATACGATTAGTTATATGAGTAAATAAATACCGAAAATATTGTTCATATTCATGTTTATATTTATAAATATCGCTCTTAACTGTTGCGCGAGGCCAAACTTTATAAGTAGGATTATAAACTTTTCTAATATAATACACAAAATTAGGATTAGAAGGAAAAGTATAGGGTAAGCACATAACGGTAACCATCTTTGCTAATTCTTCACGATCTTTATTTGGATCGTAATATAAAATACCTCCGGTCACAGTGTTAATTCCAGGTTGAACTAGATTTGAACCTGTACTAGGGTTAACCGCAGTATCTACACTTGTCCCCTCTTGCTGCGCTTTCATTTGTAAATATCTAACTTTATCTCTAGGGTGTGTTAGTATGTGCCTAGTCAAACTACCCATGCCGCTACGGTCTCCAGTATATTTATACGCCAACAATTTCCCACAATTGTTACACAGCCTTATTTTGTTCTCTTACTTGAGTAAAAAAATTCCAAACTAATGATATTTCTAGGCGTTTAGAAGGTTGTCTATTAAAAGTAGGGGTTTCTACAGGTGGGTCAGGCGGTGCATCAGTTGGGTTATTAACAGGACTAGTAGATGTATCATCTAAATCCGGTTGGGTTTCATCTACATCCTTATTTTTCTCATCATTTTCTAAGATAGTTTCATTAGGATAAAGAGCATTCATAACTTCTTCATTTAATCTTTGACCTGGTGCAACATTATGGCAAAATTCACTATCGGAAAATTGAAAACAAGGGTTATCACTATCAAGAATAATAGGAGCAGCAGGACGGGGTAACAGGTCTGGATCGGGGAGCCGAGGGAAGGATAGTAGGTTGGCGACTACTTTCATCAATTTTAGCTTTTCCCTTACCGCCAAACATTTTTTTCAAAGAAAATGCCATATTAATTACAATTATGCAAACTAAAACACACAAAAATATATTCTTAAAACTTAAGAGTTGGAACGAGTTTACCGAATTGCCGAACAACTTCTTGAAAATTGAAAATCGTTGAAGACATGAAGACTTGAATACTTCAATTCACCAACTTCACAATTTTTCACGAAATTGCAATAATAGAATAAGCAATTATAGGAGAGAAATTAGATATAGATTGAGAGATATTGAGAGAGATTGCTGAATTGGTGAGTAAAAATGAAAGAATGAGGGGGTATTTATAGTTGAGAATTGGGAAAAAGTATAATTATATAAAGTTTGGGGTCCGAATGACTATTTTTAAAACTTCCAAACGGTCAAAATTGCAGCCCAACGACTACTTTTTTAATTTTTGACCGTTGCTATATTTAAAATTTAAAAAAAAAATAGCCGTTGAGGCCCGGTAAGACCGGCCCAAGCCTGTCAGCCGGTCCCCCGCTCGTGGCCTTCAATATAATACCCGGCCCGCTCCGGGCTTTTTGCACCATTAAGGACTGACACACCAGGCCCGGCCTGCCTGGCCAGTTTAGCCCGTTAGGACCGCGGGCCCGGTCCAAGCCCGACCCACCGTACAACATTACGTTACAGGGAGGGGTCTCTGGAGGTTAGAGACGAGTGAAAGGGATTGAGGTCTCTGATTTGGGGGGTTTGGTATATTGAAATTAAGAAATTAATTCGAGCCGTTGGATTATGAGAATCCAACGGCTGTGATCAGCTTCCTAAGGCGAAACGGGGTCGTTTGGTTTAGTGGGGGTTGGGGTGGTGCTAGGTCGGGTCATGTTGGGTATCGGGTGAGGTTGAGGGATCGTTTGATCAAAAATGAATCGACGGTTGCAATTTACTGAGACCAAACGACGTCGTTTGGGTTGATCTGATGGCAGGCTGGGTTGGGACGGGTATTGGGCTGGTAAGGGGTGGGTTTCTTTGGGCTGGGAGGTTTGACCCAATCTGATTTTCTTTTCTTTCTTTCAATTTCTTTCAAATTTCTTTTCCCCTTTTTCACAACTAAAATCCTAAAATCCTAAATTAAATTTTAAAACCAACTTAACTTATCAAAATACTAATTAACTTCTAATAACAATTATCACACATAATTAAATACCAATTTAAAAAAAAATCACACAATTTGACATTAAATGCTAAAAATGCAAAGTACATTATTTTTTGTGATTTTTCATTCTCGTAAAACAATTATTATTTAATTAATTCCAAAATGTATAATTAAATCGTAAATGCAAAATGCGACCTATTTTTTTTATTTTCTTATTAATTAATCCGATAAACATGGACACACACAAATACAAACAAATAACTGACAATACCACAAATCCACAAAATAGCAAACAACACAAAAATTATTTTATTTTGAATTTTTTGGGAGTAATTCACATAGGGCAAAAATCACGTGCTCACAGCTGCCCCTCTTTGCTCATAAACACGAAGAGTTTTCGTGCAAAGACAAAGTGAGCGGTCATGAGCGATTTTTGCCCGTTTGAGTCCTCTGGGTGAAGCATTTTTTTTGAAAGATTTGACCGAACCTTTGCTTCAAAAGATCTCCTACATATCCTTGGCTAAAAAAGAATTAGGTCAATGTAGTTCAGGAAGTTTTGGTAGCTGGGACTACCATAAAGCTGTGGTTTCATTGTTACTGCTGCCACTACTATTTACCGACCTCCTTATTACACCGTGCTAAAAGGAAATAAGAAGCTAGACTAAACTATAGTCTATGAATTACAAAATCCTATCTAAACTTTCAAACTTGCTCTTATGTCTCTTGTTGCCTTGCTGTCTTGTTGACTTGTGTTTCCTCTGATGTTTCTTTGTTTTTGACTTGACTTGTAGTCTTCACTTCCTCAGGTGGATGCCTGATTGCTGAACTCGAACTGCTTCTTTCCTTCTTGTGGAATTCGAATTATTTTTCCTTCGGAACTTGAACTGCCTTCTTTTGACCATTGTTGCCTTCCTTCCGATTTCTGAAATTGAATTTATTCCTCTAATTTTTGTTGTAACCCTCTGCTCTCCAGGCGGGTTACTGACTTCTTGATCTTGAAATATACACCTCCGTTCTTCGGGCGGGCTCCCGATTTTAAAAAACTTAACAATGTAACGCCTCCGTTCTTCGGGCGGGCTTCCGACTTCAACAACTTAAAAAGGTAACGCCTCCGTTCTTTGGGCAGGCTCTCGACTTCAACAACTTAATTTTTTCTTCCCTCTTGAACCATTTCCCCTTGAAACTTGAATTATCTTCCTTTGAAACTGCTTTCCCTTAAAACTTGTGTTGTTTTCCCTGTTCTGTTTGGTGCTTGCCTTTCCTTACGGTGGGTTCCTCCGAATCAACCAAGATTTTCTGCCCCTGTTTCAATTTCGGCAATTTAAAATGCGGTTGTGATACTCTTGTTGGGGATGGTTTTTCCTTTTGTTATCCTGGGAGATAATTTATCAAACTAAGTTCATTTTTGTTATCTTAGGAGAAAGATTCATCAGACTAAGATTTTTATCTTTATCTTAGGAGAAAATTCATCAGACTAAGATTTTGACTCTAGGAGATAATTCATCAGACTAGGTTCATTTTTGTTATCTTAAGAGAAAGATTCATCAGACTAAGATTTTTATCCTTATCTTAGGAGAAAAATTCATCAGACTAAGATTTCGATCCTTATCTTAGGAGAAAGATTCATCAGACTAAGATTTCGATCCTTATCTTAGGAGAAAGATTTATCAGACTAAGATTTTATCTTTATCTTACGTAAAAAATTCATCAGACTAAGATTTTGACTCTAGGAGATAATTCATCAAACTAGGTCCATTTTGTTAATTTTCCAGCTATTACTGCCTACTTCTTGTTATCTTGTTCGGAACTTTCCAACTGTTGCCTTCACTTTTGTTATTTTATCTGAAATTTTCCAACTGTTGCCTTGTTATTTTATCTGCAACTTTCCAACTGTTGCCTTCCCACTTCTTGTTATCTTAGGAAACTTTCCAATTGTTGCCTTCCTACTTCTGTTATCTTACTTGAAATACAACTGTTTGCCTTCCCCTTCTGTTATCTTAGGAGAAAAAAAATTAAAATTCGTCAGACTAAGATTTTGACTCTAGGAGACAATTCATCAGATTAGGTCCATTTCTGTGTGATCTTAGGAGAAAGATTCATCGGACTAAGATTTCCTATCTTAGGAGAAAAATTCATCAGACTAAGATTTTTATCCTTACTTTAGGAGAAAGATTCATCAGACTAAGACTTTCTATCTTAGAAGAAAAATTCGTCAGACTAGGTCCATTTTTGTTGCCCTACTTGAAACCTTCCAATTTGTCACGACCCAAATCCCAAACCCGGTCATGATGACGCCTCTCGTGAAGACAAGGCCAGCCAACAAAACAAACGCTTCCTTTTAATAGTTATTTAACATTTATAAAGCTAAAATATGATTAGCATAATCAAAAGCGCGGAAAACAACGATAACAACAGGGAACCATCCCGTCACATCCCGACATCGGGGTGTCACTAGTCATGAGCTAATACAGAGTTCACTAAAGTACTACAAGTCCGGAAATAGGAAAAAAGTCTGAAAGTAACACGAACAACATAAAATAAGGGAGAAGATCTGGTGCCGCGGACGCTAATGGTCACCTGGCTCAGCTATGATAACAAAATCTTCAAACAACTCAAAACCCGCTACCGGGTGGTCAAGTACCTGCATCTGCACACGAGGTGCAGGGAGTGAAGTGAGTACTCCAACTCAGTGAGTAATAAAAGTAAATAATAGCTGAAAGCAAGAAATCACGTAAGGCACTCCATCATGCTACATAGAACAGTACAACCCTTTTTGAGAAAAACAGTAAAACCGTGAAATCCTTTGGAAAACATCTGGGCTCAGTTAAAAACCTCTTTCGAAAATATTCCATTTCAATAGTTTAAGCAAATGCACACGACACAAATAGTGCAGTCAGCACGTAAGTCATCCCCTCGGGCGCAGCACTCCATCAACAAATAACACCAGGGTATCCGGTAAACAGTGCAAGATGTAGCATGGATGCCAATGAAATGAGTGCGCTGTATATCATGACAACCAGTACAAATAGGAACAAATGCATGAGTGCAATGCAATGCATATGATGGTACATTCCAGTACCCACTGCGGCGCTCAACCCGAGCCACCCAAATTCATTTATCGTCGACGGCGCTCACTAGGGGTGTGTACAGACTCCGGAGGGGCTCCTACAGCCCAAGCGCAATAACAAGCCATCTCGTGGCATCAAATCTAGGCCCTCAGCCTCATATCAATATCAGTATAATCAATCAGGCACTCGGCCTCAATATCAATGTAACACCGTTGTGGCGCGCAGCCCGAGCCACCCATAATCAATATAACACCACTGCGGCGTGTAGCTCGAGCCACCCATAATCAATATAATACTACTGTGGCACGCAACCCGATCCATGCTCAGTCCATAAAATCATCATAAGCCCCTTGGGCATTTATAAAACAGTAGTTCTTAGCCCGAAAAATATCATTTAAAATATCATTTGTGTTTTTAAAACTTAGAAATATAGTTGAGTTTGCAAAACAATATTTAAAACCTTGGACTGAAACCAAATGATATGCAAGTCATGCTAAAGCAGTAATATCAATCCCCGAAGCATTCTACAAGTCGGCACGAAGCCCAAACATGGCAATCGACCCAAATTATGATGATAACAAGTAGTTTCAGTCAAATACGCAGTAAAATCAACAACCGGGATGGACCGAGTCACAATCCCCAACGATGCTCTACCCCACGCTCATATCTGGCGTGCAAGTCACCTCAATACAATACAATGATGTGCAAATCCGGGATTTCAAACCCTCAGGATATCATTTACAAGTATTACTTACCTCGAACCGGTGAAATCTCTAGCTCGCGAAGCCTTTTCCCTCCAAATCGGCCTCCACGCGTGTCGAATCTAGCCAAAATCAGAGCGAATGCATCACAATATGCTAAGGGGACAATACCCAATCGAAAGAAATCGAGAAATAGCAAAAATCTCGAAACTAGCAAAACCCGAGCCCCGGGACCATATCTCAAAAAATTATAAAATTAACGTCACCGGCTTCCTTATCTCGCCACGAGTTTATACATTCCAAATTCACAAAAATCGGAGTCCATTTGGTCCCTCAAATCACTAGTTTAAACTCTTTTAAGTTTCAAGCCCTAACCTCCATTTTTATCCTTAATTCCCTTGGATTTTCAGTGTTAATCCATGTTTTTGCACCATAACAACATAATCTAAGACCAAGAATCCATACCTGATGAAGACTCTCGAAACCCTCTTCAAAATCGCTCAAAAATTGCCTTAGTCAGAAGTCCAAAATGTTTTCTCCTTCAAAATTCGCGAAGAAGGCTTAATATGGTTCTGCCCAGTCATTTTCGCTTATGCGGTCAAATAACCGCACCTGCAGTCACCGCAAACACGACCAAATGACCGCTTATGCTGTCTGCCTTAAAATCCCTTGGACCGCTTATGCGGTCTAGAACAGCTTCTGCGGTCGCCACATTAGCGGATCCACGTCCGCTTCTACGGAAATCCATGGTCTTTCGAGGACCGCTTCTGCGACCAATACGCCGCATTTGAGGAACCGCTTATGCGGTCCCTTTTTCCGCAGATGCGGAAATGACAGAACCAACAAAACTTCAAACATGCAACAGTCTCCGAATCATCCGTTTAACCACCCGAAATCACCCCGAGGCCCCCGGGACTTCAACCAAAGGCACCAATATAACCAAAAACATCATACGCACTTGTTCCAATCATTAAAACACATCAAATAACACTAAAACCATTAAATCACATCGGATTCAAGCCTAAGTTTCTTAAAAACTTCCGAAATACACATTCAACCAAAAACCCGACCAAACGATATCCGAATGACTTGAAAATTTGCACACATATCCAAAATCACCCAACGAAGCTACAACAACTCTCGGAATTTCATTCCGACCCTCGAATCAAAATCTGACCTATCAACCGGAATTCGCCAAAATTCCAACTTCGCCAATTCAAGCCTAATTCTACACCGGACCTCCAAATTCAATTCCGATCGCATTCCCAAGTCACAAATAACCTCCCGAAGCTAACTGGACTATCAGAATTCACATCCGAGCCCTCTAACTCATAAGTCAACATCCGGTTGACTCTTCCAACTTAAGCCTTCTTAAAAGAGACTAAGTGTCTCATTTCTTATCAAAACCATTGCAAATCAACTTGATTACACAAGATACGGATAATGAAGCATAAGGAAGCTGAAAATAGGAAAAACGGGGTGGTAATACCTGAGACGACGGGTTAGGTCGTCACATCCTCCCCAACTTAAACAAACGTTCGTCCTCGAGCGTACCCAGAGTTGTACTAGAAGCCAACCAGTAGCTGAATGACCTTACCAAGCATATACCCGGGATGATCCCATGTCACCCTATCTCTTATAGGTCCGACAACACCACATAGCTTAAATTACCCAATCCAGTCTAGCCCATAATTCGCAGAACTACCCTTTGTACTTCTAAAACCATAAAGACGATCAAAATCTCACACATATACTTTGAATAGTCCCGAACCAGCGGTAATAATCCAAGCACTCGAAACAATAGTCACTATTCACAGCAGTTGCCCACAACAACTAGACACCGATAGCTAAAGTCTTATTCCAACACTTTCATATATTGCTAACGATAAATAGAATACGCGATAAACCATAACCATTCCTCAGGTCACCCATACATAAAGGAACTTCCCTGTTGACCAGTGCCACAACAGATTTCCGGGCCAAACCTCGATATAAACTCTCTAATCAGCTGAAATCACATATGTTCGCATTCATTAATGACTCCAACGATCACCTCGAATTCAATGCACCACTCTGGTGATATGACACCTCATCACAGGGCTGAGCCACAACTTGCATAATCCACGCACCAATGATGGGCGGTCTAAACATACTCAAATCATGACAAATAACTCAATCAAAAGAGCTGTAACTCAGATTCCTCAGTACCGTCAAAACACAAGGATAAGACCCCGTCTCACATCATAGAAATAGAGTACCTGAATCCTCCTCGAAAGGTCATAACTTCACATGGCCTCGCCACAACGCGCGATCCTATCCAGACACTGTTACACATGAAGCACCTCAAGTCAATAGACAGCCACACACAGATTGATGTCTGAAACCAAGCAATCCATCACACCCACGGTGAAGCAAGTAATATACACCATTCAATCCTGAAAGGACACAACCTATGCACTATTCGCCGAGCAACACCTAATACGTACTTTCCTCAGAAACCAGGAAGCAAGACATACCAATCCAACTCAAGCTAAACACGTATCCAATCAGCTTACCAACAAACTCATTACCAAGAAGCCTGAAGCTGCTTCTTCCACTACTATAACTCATGCCGGAGCCGTACGATATGGTGCCCGGCACTAAATAAATACTGAAATCCACAGTCTCGCCCGACGATATGCCCCGCCACAAGGAACGCATCTGAAAAGTCCCTCAATACCGAAACCGAATCAATGGTAGAAACCTCTACACTGACATCCGCCACAAAGGCCCAATTAAGGAAAAAAATCCTTCCCAGCCGTCCGCTGGTCTTTGGAACACAACCATTCAGCTAGAACATAGTCCGATACACCTCGCCACGCAACCTGTGGCCTTTTCCGACATACCCCATAACACAATAGTCTAGAATACCCAACACTGAGAAAACCAGTCTACACCCCAATATCATATCCAGAATCTAATATACCAAGCAAAGAAAGATCCACTCGGGCTTCCAAACCCCCAATAGCCGCTAACGGTACCAATACACACTATCCACAACCACTACATAGCCTGGACATGAGAACTCCAAGTCTCCAGCTCCACATAGCACACAAATTACTATATCTGATCCCAAATTCTGCAGTATAAATACATATTACACCTCGAGTACCCAATCATTCCACAAAAGATATTCTGAAATTCCTCCCTATGCCACCAAACAACTCAGATATCAACAGTCGATCTATCAAGAAAATGCTGCAACACTACTGAAGTGCCATCAACTTAATCACATTGCCCTTTTTCTGAAACATATACCCTCGTCAAATCACTATTATTAGCAACACCATTTCCTTAGTCATATGAGGATCACTCACCCTAATCATCTGATGATCGATTTTTAAATCACCTGGAGCTACCCATGCTGCTTAAGAATTTAATGACTTTCCATTCCGAACTGAACCGAGCATTACACACACAAATCCCAATCCTCCACAACATTTCGCATATACCATACCACGCTAGGATAACATGAGGAATTTTATCTCCCTTCCGCGCCGCAGACATCGATGCACCCAACTAGTCAAGAACTTTCACTGATCCCATTTAGAAGAAAAATCATTACACATCCCATGCTTCGCATACCCATAGGAAATATACTCATCTTCAAACCACAGTAAAACACAATAAAGACATCTCTGCCAACTCCATTTGTACAAGCTAAACTGCCATGACTGGATCCTTATATCTAAACCAAGCTGAGCAATCCGTCAAAATCCAAGAGCATTGCTGCAAATTGCCTGTAAAAGCCCATTACTTCGAACACATACAAGGAATTAATCATACCCTTACCATACCGATTCGGCCTACTATCAAGCTATTCTGAAAGTAACACGAACAACATAAAATAAGGGAGAATATCTGGTGCCGCGGACGCTAGCGGTCAGCTGGCTCAGCTATGATAACAAATCGTCAAACAACTCAAAACCCGCTATCGGGTGGTCAAGTACCTGCATCTGCACACGAGGTGCAGGGAGTAAAGTGAGTACTCCAACTCAGTGAGTAATAAAAGTAAATAATAGCTGAAAGCAACAAATCACGTAAGGCACTCCATCATGCTATATAGAACAGTACAACTTTTTTTGAGAAAAATAGTAAAACGGTGAAATCCTTTGGAAAACATCTGGGCTCAGTTAAAAACTTCTTTTGAAAATATTCCATTTCAATAGTTTAAGCAAATGCATGCGACACAAATAGTGCAGTCAGCACGTAAGTCATCCCCTCGAGCGCAGCACTCCATCAACAAATAACACCGGGGTATCCGGTAAATAGTACAAGAAGTAGCATGGATGCCAATGAAATGAGTGTGCTGTATATCATGACAATCAGTACAAATAGGAACAAATGCATGAGTGCAATGCAATGCATATGATGGAACATTCCAGTACCCACTGCGGCACGCAGCCCGAGCCACCCATATTCATTTATCGTCGATGATGCTCACTGGGGGTTTGTGCAGACTCCGGAGGGGCTCCTACAGCCCAAGCGCAATAACAAGCCATCTCGTGGCATCAAATCTAGGCCCTCAGCCTCATATCAATATCAGTATAATCAACCAGGCACTCGACCTCAATATCAATGTAACACCGCTACGGTGCGCAGCCCGAGCCACCCATAATCAGTATAACACCGATGCGGCGTGCAACTCGAGCCACCCATAATCAATATAATACTACTGCGGCGCGCTGCCCGATCCATGCTCAGTCCAGAAAATCATCATAAGCCCCTTGGGCATTTATAAAACAGTAGTTCTCAGCCCGAAAATATCATTTGAGTTTTCAAAACTTAGAAATATGGCTGAGTTTGCAAAACAGTATTTAAAACGTTGGACTGAAACCAAATGATATGCAAATCATGCTAAAGTAGTAATATCAATCCCCGAAGGATTCTACAAGTCGACACGAAGCCCAAACATGGCTATCAACCCAAATTATGATGATAACAAGTAGTTTTAGTCAAATACGCAGTAAAATCAACAACCGGGATGGACCGAGTCACAATCCCCAATGGTGCTCTACCCCACGCTCATATCTGGCGTGCAAGTCACCTCAATACAACACTATGATGTGCAAATCCGGGGTTTCAAACCCTCAGGATATCATTTACAAGTATTACTTACCTCGAACCGGTGAAATCTCTAGCTCGCGAAGCCTTTTCTCTCCAAATCGGCCTCCACACGTGTCGAATCTAGCAAAAATCTCAGCGAATGCATCACAATATGCTAAGGGGACAATACCCAATCGAAAGAAATTGAGAAATAGCAAAAATCTCGAAACTAGCAAAACCCGAGCCCCGGGCCCACGTCTTAAAAAATTATAAAATTAACATCACCGGCTTCCCTATCTCTCCACGTGTTCATACATACCAAATTCACACAAATCAGAGTCCATTTGGCCCCTTAAATCACTAGTTTAAACTCTTTCAAGTTTCAAACCCTAACCTCCATTTTTGCCTTAATTCCCTTGGATTTTCAGTGTTAATCCATGTTTTTACACCATAACAACATAATCTAAGACCAAGAATCCATACCTGATGAAGACTCTCGAAACCCTCTTCAAAATCGCCCAAAAATCGCCTTAGTCCGAAGTCCAAAATGTTTCTCCTTTAAAATTCACGAAGAAGGCTTAATATGGTTCTGCCCAGTCATTTTCGCTTATGCGGTCACCGCACATGTGACCAAATGACCGCTTATGCGGTCTGCCTTAAAATCCCTTGGACCGCTTATGCGGTTTAGAACCGCTTCTGCGGTCGTCGCATTTGCGGATCCACGTCCGCTTCTGCAGAAATCCTTGGTCCTTCGAAGACCGCTTCTGCGACCAATACGCCGCATCTGCGGAACCTCTTATGCGTTCCCTTTTTACGCAGATGCGGAAATGATAGAACCAACAAAACTTCAAACCTGCAACAGACTCCGAATCATCCGTTTAACCACCCGAAATCACCCCGAGGCCGCCGGGAACTCAACCAAAGGCACCAACATAACCAAAAACATCATATGCACTTGTTCCAATCATTAAAACACATCAAATAATACTAAACCATTAAATCACATCGGATTCAAGCCTAAGTTTCTTAAAAACTTCCGAAATACACTTTCAACCAAAAACCCGACCAAACGATGTCCGAATGACCTGAAAATTTGCACACATATCCAAAATCACCCAACGAAGCTACAACAACTCTCGGAATTCCATTCTGACCCTCAGATCAAAATCTCACCTATCAACCGGAATTCGCCAAAATTCCAACATCGCCAATTCAAGCCTAATTCTACACCGGACCTCCAAATTCAATTCCGATCGCACTCCCAAGTAACAAATCACCTCCCGGAGCTAACCGAACTATCGAAATTCACATCCGAGCCCTCTAACTCATAAGTCAACATCCGGTTGACTCTTCCAATTTAAGCCTTCTTAAAAGAGACTAAGTGTCTCATTTCTTATCAAAACCATTGCAAATCAACCTGATTACACAATATATGTAGAATGAAGCATAAGGAAGCTGAAAATGGGGAAAACGGGGCGGTAATACCTGAGACGATGGGTTGGGTCGTCACATCCTCCCCAACTTAAACAAACGCTCGTCCTCGAGCATTCCCAGAGTTGTACTAGAAGCCAACCAATAGCTGAATGACCTTACCAAGCATGTACCCGGGATGATCCCACGTCACCCTATTTCTTATAGGTCCGACAACACCACATAGCTGAAATTAACCAATCCAGTCTAGCCCATAATTTGCAGAACTACCCTTTGTCACACCTCCTTTTTTCGAGCTATTTACTACACCCCGGGAAGGGATATAATAAAAGGAAAGAGTTCTTCCAATTTAAGGACAGTCAGAACGGGATTTATTAATTTAAATTCAGAGTCTCCAATTGGGATATTAGTGGTGTCCCAAGCCACCGGTTGAATCCCGAACCGAGGAAAGTTTGACTCTGTTAACAGTCCGTGAACCAGAAATTCGGATAAGGAATTCTGTTAACCCGGGAGAAGGTGTTAGGCACTCCCGAATTCCGTGGTTCTAGCACGGTCGCTCAACTGTTGTATTTGTTTTTATTTGATTTCTATATATGTTCCATTTTTAAGTGCATTTATTAATATTTCACTTTATTATTTAATTTTACAAGAATTGCAACGTTGTGAAAATGTATTTCAGACCACGCCGTACCAATACACCCGTGGCTTTTAACACATTTCGACTTCGTTGAGATTTGGATTTGGGTCACATAAATGTGCACCCGTATTAGGAAGGTAATGTTATTACGAATCGTGCCTAAAGTATCTACGTCTATGTTAACTCTGGGGAAAGACCGTGAAATTTGCTAAACGGCCCTTTCAAATCTAAGATTTTGATAACAATTTATTTGAGGGCCCCGCAATTGTGTATTTGAAGCGGCGAGGCTCATCTCATTTTTTATTAAAGGTCATACCTAAAGTATACTATATTTTCTATGTGTTCCGTCTCTAATAATAAAGAGAAATCTTAATTGTCTATTATTACCTAATAGTTTTGCATTTTTTGGTGCCACACACTCATAAGAGTTTAGGCTTTAATTCATATTGGGCTTGGCTACAGCCCATGTAGCCATTTCCAGTCCAGTTTAACTTTGCTGAAATTCAGATTCAGGCCATTCGTATAAATATCTGAACTAATGGCCCAAATCAATCTATTTTTAGTACTATATGCACCAGGCCCATGTGTGACCATCACACCTACTGGATTTGGGCCTTTCATTAGGGCAGAAAACATTTTTACTTCATTTTTTAGATTATCACAATTCAAATTCGAATTCAAACTGATTCAATTACTTAATTATCAGAAAATTTCATCTATTTTTAATTCAATTACACTTATTAATTCTGTTTCTATCAGTTCTAATATTAATAAAATCAAATCTAGTGAAACAACTGAAATTTCAAAGTCAAAACAGAATGATATTGTATTATGAAAATCGTTCTATTAAAGCATTTGAAATTATTTAAAAAAAACACTAATTACTTTGAACCAAACTAATTGCAATCATAATTGAACTACTTCAGAATTAAAATATCATTGTAGAAGTAATACTAAAGTGATTTTAACTTCCAGGTACTAATTCATATTTAAATTTCAAATGAAACAACTATCAATTTGCAATTTTCAACTAAATCATTCACTTAGACTTAATCTATCGTTTTTCAAAAGAAATGATACTGTCATACACAATTTCAAGCTTATAATATGATATCTAAATTCAATTATTACTTTTCACCTTTTTATCTATTGGTTTATCCGCAATATTGTTAGTTATTAAGATTACATAACCTGAGAAATACTAATAACAAATCTATCATGAGCGAAGTTCAAAAGCAACAATCCAGTCCGAATTTAATCACAATTTTGAACTATTCCTAACAAATACACATTAAAAAAATGAAATTCTACAAGTATCAAATTAGCTAATTAGGTGTAAACGCTTATCCAACTAATCATTCTATTTCTTCAGCTCGTCAATACAGCATCACAGTCATTTAGAAATGAGAGTATACCTGGAAATAAGATGAAAAATCAATGAGAATCTACTCGAATCAACAGCAAAACAGGATCAGCAATGA
>MU781526.1:10000-38913 GCA_026770625.1 Nicotiana glauca
GGGGGGGGGGGGGACACCATGTGACGACCCGACTTGTCATCTCATGTATCACAACCCCATTTCCCCCATTTAATGCTTCTTTATGTTTCATTATCGACATTGGTTGTATTGGAGTTGAATTGGATTGGCTTGGATAGGAAATGAGACACTTAGTCTCTTTAAGGAAGGCTTGGTTTGGAAAAAGTCAACCGGATGTTGACTTATGAGTTAGAGGGCTCGGATATGAATTCTGGTGACTCGTTTAGCTTCGGGAGATGATTTGTGACTTAGGAGCGCGATCGGAATTAATTTTGGAGGTCTGGTGTAGAATTAGGCTTGAATTGGCGAAGTTAGTATTTTGGTGGATTCCGGTTGGTAGGTGAGATTTTGATTTGGGGGTCAGAATGGAATTCCAAGAGTTTCAGTAGCTCCGTTAGGTGATTTTGGATGTGCGGGTAAAATTTCAGGTCATTTGGAGGTGTTTTGGTCGGGTTTTTGATCGAATGTGTGTTTCGGAAATTTTGAAGAAACTTAGGCTTGAATCCGATGTGAATTGATAATTTTAGTGTTGTTTGATGTGTTTTGATGATTGGAACAAGTTTGTATGATATTTTGGGATATGTTGATGTTTTTGGTTGAGGTCCCGGGGGCCTCGGGGTGATTTTCGGATGGCTAAACGGAGGATTTTGGACTTAGAACATTGCAGAAAAGTGCACAGCTGTTGCAGGCCACTTTTGGCCTTCGCGTTCGCAGAGGGGTCCTTCGCGTTCGCGTAGTTGTGTTTTCTGGGCCATCGCGTTCGCTTGAGTGGCCTCGCGTTCGCATAGAAGGGCCTGGGGCCCTGCCTGGTTTGTTCATCGCATTCGCGGTGAGGGTGTCCCGTTTGCGTAGGTTGGTGGCCCGATGCATCGCATTCGCATAGAGGAGATCACATTCGCTTAGTAGGAGGACTCAAAGCATTGCGTTCTCATTCAGTGTTACACGTTCGCGTAGGGTAAGATGGTGGTCAGCAAAGTTGTTCATCGCGAACGCGGGGGGGCTTGAATGCGTTCACGTAAGGTTAAAGCTGGGCGACAGAAGGGTTTATTTATGATATTTCATCCGCGACCCATTCATTATTTCCTCCATTTTTGAACCACCTCAAGAGATTTTTGGTAGAAATTGAAGAGGGTGTTGACGGGAATTGATTGGAGGTAAGTCTCGTGACTTAGAAACGCTAATTTATTGAAGAATCAACCTTTAATTCTTGGAAAATTGGGTAAAAATTTGAAGAACTAGGGCTTGGGTTTTGAAATAAAAATTTGGGATTTGAAAGGGCATTCGAACTCCGATTTTGGTAAATTTGATATGCATGGACTCGTGACGAGATGAGGAATCTGGTGATGTGAGTTTCGTAATTTTTTGAGAAGTGGGCCCGAGGCTCGGGTTTTGCCAACTTCGTGATTTTTGGTATTTTTCGAGTTCTTTCGATTGGGTTATGTTTCATTAGTCTGTTGTAATGTATTCCTTGTGGTTTTGATCAGATTCGGTGCACGAGGAGGTTGATTCGAGAGGAAAAGGAATAGCGAGCTAGACTTGTGGCCGGCTTGAGGTGAGTAATAAATGTAGATGATGACCTGAGGGTTTGAAAACCCGGTATATCATACTGTGACGCTATATTGAGGCGAGACACGTACTCTATGACGAGTGCAGTGTCGTTTGTGATTGGGGACTATGGCTTAGTCCGCCTCGAGCGATGTTCAAACAGTGTTCTTGACTGGAGATTTATTAGTAAACATCCTACTTGGATTTTTATGATATATTTGGGTTGTGTGCCGATTACTTGAACCCTTTAGGGATTGTTATCACTGCTTCCATGATACTTAACATGTTATATGATTTCAGTCCTGAGTTAAACACTGCTTCAAACTGTTTAAACATATTTCTAAGGTTTTAAAAGTTAAGCGATATTTCCTAATATTTGGAACTGAGAATTATAACTTGACTTTGCCCGTGTGGCTCACATGCATATTCTGGACCGAGTGTGGATCGGGCTGCACGCCGCAGCGAATGCTATGATGATATTGCGCTTGTGCTGTAGGAGCCCCTCCGGAGTCTGAACCCCCATAGTGAGCGCGGGTACCCAAATGGATCGGGCTGCGCGCTGCAGCGGTCATGTGCATTGCATTGCATCCATACTTTGATGATTATCTGATTTACTTGTCATTGCTTGGTTGCCATTTCTTCGTTATTTATGCTAAATTGCTAGCGGTAGCTTTATATTGTGGTATTTCGTGAATTCTCATCTTCAGTCATTATATATGCTTATTACTCACTGAGTTGGACGTACTCACTTTACTCCCTGCACCATGTGTGCAGATTCAGGTGTTCCGGGATCTTAGTTGAGCTGTTGTTGCTTCCCAGAGTTTTCAGGAGTTGTCGAGATAGCTGTCTGACATCCGCAGGACCCAACTCCTCCCCTTATCCCTTTTATCTTTCAGTATCTTAGACTTCTGTTTTATTATGGATTCACTACTTAGTTGTATCTAGAGGCTCTAGACTCGTGACTCCAGATCTTTTGGGAGATGTTAGATGTGCTATTGTTTCCGTACTGTTTTCTAATTAATAATCCGGTTGAAAAATAAACTGTTAAGTTAATCCTGTCGATCGGTTAAGGGTTGTGTGATTGGGTTGTCAGTGTTAATTGGTCGGGTTTGCCTAGCAATTGTGTTGGGCGCCATCACGATCAGGATTGGGGTCGTGACACACCATATTTGAATAGGCAAAGCGTGGTTTATGAAGGCGTTTTATATAAAACGTCCTTTTGAACCACGTTTTAACTAAACGTCCAATCAACTTCAGATAAAATGTGGTTTGAAAATGTGTTTTATATAAAACACGGTTCAAAATGATGTATTATATACTTTGGTCACTAAGTTTTTTTCCCACCTATTTATGTATTTTGAGTCCAAAAGAACCGCAATTGGGTTACGAACTCCAGTAAAGAGCATAGGAGTATTTATTGTATTTCCAGTTAATAGATTAAGGTTATATTTCTCAACTTCATTATTAATTAATGGTAAAAGGGGGATTCCTTAATATGCGTGAAGGCAGCCAAAGCCTATATGTCCGATGGAGACAACTTTACCGTTGCTCCAAACTTTCTCTTTGATTATCCATATTTAATTAAAGATGTGAATTAGGATTTGGATTCTTCTGTCATTGATACTACTAATGTCAATATGGCATTAGGAAAACTTAAAAATTCGTATGATCCAATGTGGTGACCCAATAGGTCATCTAGTATTTTTTCAATTTGTGTGCGCAATCCGGGCATTTTTTTCGGAAAACTTTTATGTTAAAAACTGACAAAATATAAAATCTTTGCCTTAAAATTCATTTGAGTTGAATTCGGTCTACGTTTTTTAGCAAACGGATCCGAATTTGTGTTTCGGCGGTCCAAGTGGTCCGTATTGTGATTTGGAACTTAGGCGTATGCCCAGAATCGAATTTGGAGGTCCCTAGCTCGAGTTATCGTATTTTTTTTTGAAAAATTGTAGTTTAAAGCCTTAATGAATCTAATAGTTTGATCGATGTTTGACTTTATTGATATCGGATTTGTATTTTAGTTCTGAAACCCGGTATAGGTCCACTACTATATTTTTGACTTGCTTGCCGAATTTGGTAAAAAACAGAGTTGGTTTGCCGTAATTCGGACGTACGGATGTTAAAATAGAAGTTCATGAGTTTTCGTGAAAATTTTATTGATTTGCTGTTCAATTCGTTGTTCTAGGTATTATTTTTGTAATTTGATCGCGCGAGCAAGTTCGTATGATATTTTTGGACTTGTGTGTATGTTTGGTTTGGAGCCCCGAGGGATCGGGTGAGTTTCGGATAGGCTACGGAGTGAATTTTTTACTTAGGAAAGTGCTACTGTGTTTCAGTTCTGCTGCAGGCCTCAGACCTTGCAATTGCGAGGTTTGGCTTCGCATTTGCGACCTCAGTAAGGTTCGTTTGCGGCTAATCCTTCGCATTTCTGAAGTGGGCTGGGAAGAGCTTCTTCGCGTTTGCGATATTTTTGGTCAAATTTGCGAAGGGTCCGCTGTTCGCAATTGCGATGACAACAGAAATTGGAAGGCTTCGCAATTGAGACAGTTTCTTCTCATTTGCGAAGGTTTATTTGTGGGGTTTGCAATTGCGAAACCCAAGTCTCAATTACAACTCTGCAACTGGTCAAGTAGCTGAAAACGGGATTTTCTCCCATTCTTCAAATTTTTAAAACAAGAAAACCCTAGAGACGATTTTCTCAAGAACCCTTCTTCCACAAATTTTCTTTCAATTTTTCGTTATATTTCATAAGATTTCAACCTAACATCTAGTGTTTTCATAGTGAAATTGGGAGTTCGGGTAGAATTAGGAATTTTTGTAAAAGGGGAATTTAGACCTCAAATTGAGGTCAAATTTCAAAACAAATTACATAGCCGGGCTCGGGGATGAATGAGTAATCGATTTTTGGTCCGAATTTTAGATTTGGACCAAGCGGGCCCGGGAGTTGGCTTTTGTTGACTCTTTCAATAATGACCTAAATTGAATCTTTTGCAATATTGAGTAGTCCCTAAGGCTTAATGTGAATAGTTTGTTTGCCAATTTGTTAGATTCTATTGGTTCGGAGGCTTGTTTGGAAGACAAAGTTGTGGTTGAAATTTGAGTTGATCCTTAGAGCAAGGTAAGTATCGTGGTTAACCTTGACTTGGGGGATTAAGACTTGTTTGCCTATTTGCTACATGTTTAGATGTTGGGAATAATGTATATGTGAGGTGAGGATTAATTATACATTGTTGTTGGGTTAAAGCATGCGAGTGAGACTTGTTCCTTATAATTTATTGCCTACTTTAATCATGTTATCCATGCTTAGACTACTTATCAAATTGATTGTTCTTTCCGCGTTTATGGGCTTTCTGTGATAATTGAGTGTTGTTTCTAAAGTTGAGATTTGTATTGTGGAACCATTTTGACGTAAAGCTTGTTCTTGTTCATTCTATCTTACTGTTATTATTTGTTCATTATTATGTGTTAGGGGATGTTGTTAATGCACGAAGGGTGATGTTGTGCCCTATTTGAGTGTTAACACACGAAGGGTGATGTCGTGTCGTATTGTAAGAGTTAATGCACGAAGGTGATGTCGTGCCATATTTTGAGAGTTAATGCACGAAGGGTGATGTCGTGCCGTATCTATTTATTTATAATGAAAGTGAGAGTAAAAGCACAAAAGGGAGATGCAGTGCAGTATTATTGTTCCATTGTGAGGTTGAGAGTAAAAGCACGAAGGGTGACGCCGTGCAGTTTTTATTCATTTTGTTTACCCGTTTTACTGGTTAAAGGCATATTGACTATTCTAGTTATCTTTTCCTACTGTATTTTATCGTATCTTGTACCCCTTTTTATGTCCTCTCCCAATAGTACATGTTTAGCCTTTATCTGTTGTTTCTTGTACGCATATTGTTATCTGCACATGTTATTTACATGGGTGTCTTGTTATAGCCCCGTCACTACTTTGTCGAGGTTAGACTCGACACTTACGGAGTACATGAGGTCGGTTGTACTCATACTACACTCTACGCTTCTTGTGCAGACTTTGATACTGGCCCCATCTGTTTGTGAGGCGTAGCAACTTGAATTTGCTCATTGGAGTAGGGTTGGGCATATATCGGGTAAAACCAATAACCCAAACCATTAATTATTTATTGGGTTATCGGTATCGGGTTATTGGATTGACGATTCGGTAACGATTAGAATTTTTTACTACTGGGTTATCAATTCGGGCCTCGATTTGCTAATTTTATCAATGGATTAACCGATAACCCAATAAGAATTAATTAAATTACTACTTTACCCTAAGTGTGTGTATATATATATAGATAGATAGATAGATAGATAGATAGGTATATTAGTTCATTCTCTCCTATTCTTTCTCAGCCGCACTCTTAAGCTGCTTCATCTTCATTCTTCATAGACCTTACTAGTTACTCCTAGCGTAAGTCTTTAGTCTTATAATTTAGGCTTTTAATTTCTATAACAAAATTCATCTTCATATAGGGATCACTCTATGGTTTCTTTTTTGAGGTTAGGCATTTGACAAACAACATCTAGTTTATCTTGGACCCTTTAAGGGCTTCAACGCTTGTGGAAGCGCAAGTATTGTGTGAAATAAAAATTCTAAATCAATAATTATTGTTATCATATCGGAGGAGGCAACTAATACCTTGAAATATTTTGTGGGAGTTGTTGCAGTTTGATAAGTATTTATCTACTGAGTTTTTGGTGAAATCCTATAATTGTGTAGTTGTTGTCTTGTTAACTTGAATTTGAATTGTTAGTACTATATGTTTGGACTTGTTAATTTTAACGTAAAATTGCTACTACTTTGTATTATTATTAATGTATTTAGATAACTCTTGTTGAAGATTAGTACTATTCCAGTTGTGGCCACTGGACAGAACACAGAAATAAGTAGTATACTATATGTTAGTTCTTCTCTTTTTTGTTTAACTCTAGTGAATTGTCTTCTTTTTTTTTTTGCTTAACTCTAGATTAAGTTATCTTATCGGGTAAACCGATAACTGAACTGATAATGATCGATAACTGATTAGTCAATATCCGATAACCATTATCTTATCGATTCGGTTATCGGTTTATCAAATTTGTAAACAGATAACCGAAATGCTAAACCGCTAATATCTATAACCGAACCGACCGATGTCCACCCCTACATTGGAGACTCGAGGTAGATCTGCTAGCGTTCGCATCCGTGAAGTCCCCTTGAACTTGAAGTTCCCTTCTATCTCTCCTATTTTACTCTTGTCGTTCAAGACAATTATATTTATTTCAGACCCTGTTTGTATAGATTCTAGAAGCTCGTGAATTGTGACTCCAATCCAAATTGTATTAGATATTACGAGCTTTTATGTTATTCCGCACTCAGTTTTAGCTTCTATTTGGATTAATTGATTTTGTTATTGAAATTGACTAAAATTGACTTAAAGAATCGTGCCGTATCTATTGGTTTATAATGAAAGTGAGAGTAAAATCACGAAGGGTGTTGTCGTGCAGTACTATTGTTCCATTGTGAGGTTGAGAGTAAAATTACGAAGGGTGATGCCGTGCAATTTTTATTCATTTTGTTTACCCGTTTTATTGGTTAAAGGCATATTGATTGTTCTGGTTATCTTTTCCTCCTGTATTTTAACGTATCTTGTACCCCTTTTGTATGTCCCCTCCTAATAGTACATGTTTATCCTTTATCTGTTGTTTCTTGTACGTATATTGTTGTTTGCACAGGTTATTTATGTGGGTGTCTTGTCACAACCTCATCACTACTTCGTCGATATTAGACTTGATATTTATGGCGTACATGAGGTCGGTTGTGCTCATACTACACTCTGTACTTCTTGTGCAGACTTTGGTACTAGCCTGAGCTGTTTGTGAGGCGTAGTAACTTGGATTTGCTCATTGGAGTAGGTCTGGGCATATATCGGGTAAAACCGATAACCCATACAATTAATTATTTATTGGGTTATCGGTATCGGATTATTGGGTTAACGGTTCAGTAATGATCTAGAATTTTTTTACTATTGGATTATCGGTGCAGGACTCAGTTTGCCAATTTTGTTAATGGGTTAACTAATAACCCAATAAGATTTAATAAAATTATGACTTTATATATATATATATATATATATATATATATATATATATATATGCTAGGGCTTTAGTTAATTCTCTCATATTCTTTCTGAGTTGCACATTTCAGTTGTTTCATCTTCATTCTTCATAGATCTTACTAGTTACTCCTAGGATAAGTCTTTAGTTTTATACTTTAGGCTTTTACTTTCTATTACAAAATTCATCTTCATATAGGGATTGCTCTGTGGTTTCTTTTTTCAGGTTAGGAATTTGACAAACAACATCCAGTTTATCTTGGACTGTTTGAGGGCTTCAAACCTTGTGGAAGTGCAGGTATTGTGTAAAATAAAAATTCTAAATCAACTATTGTTGTTATCATATCGAAGGAGGCAATTATGCGTTGGAACATTTTGTGGGAATTGTTGCAGTTTGATAAGTATTTATCCACCGATTTTTTGATGAAAGCCTATAAGGATTATGTAGTTGTTGTCTTGCTAACTTGAATTTGAATTGTTAGTACTATATATTTGGACTTGTTAATTTTAAGGTGAAATTGCTACTATTTTGTATTATTATTAATGTATTTGGATATCTATTGTTGAAGAATTAGTAATATTCTAGTTGTGGCCATTGGACAGAACGCATAAATGTGTAGTATGTTATGTATGAATTCTTCTCTTTTTTGTTTAACTCCAGTGAATTGTCTTTTTTTTTTTTGCTTAACTCTAGATTGAGTTATTTTATCGGGTAAATCGATAACCGAACCGATAATGTTCGATAGCCGATTAACCGATACCCGATAATCGATATCTTATCGGTTCGGTTATCTTATCAAATTTGTAAATCGATAACCGAAATGCTAAACCGATAATATCCATAATAGAGCCGAACCGACCGATGTCGACCCCTACATTGGAGACTCGAGGTAGATCTGCTGGCGTCCGCAGATCTTGAAGTCCCCTTCTATCTCTCCTATTTTACTGTTCTTTTCGTTCAAGACAGTTGTACTTATTTCAGACCTTGGTTGTAGATATTCTAGAAGCTCGTGAATTGTGACTCCAGATCCCGATTGTATTAGATATTGTGAGCTTTTATGTTATTACGCATTTAGTTTTACTTCTATTTGGCTTAATGATTTGTTATTGAAATTGACTAAAATTGACTTAAAGAATCTTCTAATGTTGGTTTGCCTAGCAAGTGAAATGTTAGGCACTATCACGATTCAAAAGATAGGAATTTCGAATCGTGACATCCAAAATGCATATCCATAGTTGCACAAACAATGAAAACAAAGTACAAATTTACAGCTCAAATCATAACTTCTAACGTTGCAGCTGGCTAGGAACACAATGATATAATTCCCATAGTCATTTCAATGTAGGTTATTGTAATTGTCAAACAGATAAAACAATCGCCTAAAGTTCGTACAATTAAAAACAAATGTCCTTATTTTACACTCATTGATAAAGACTTCTTTTTTAAAAGATTGTTAATTTTGATTGGAAAAAATAATACTATTTAATTAAGTACTGGCACTTATGAGACGCAAACGTATGCTATTGATACGTACAAGATATTCGTGTCCGCTTCTACCTATGCTATTAAATAATCAATTTGATAGCATCCGAAATTGTACTGGAATTTCAAGAGAATATTTACTGCAATTATTTTTTAATTAAGGAAAATTTTTAGTAGGAATTTGTGTATGTTTCCTTAATCCAAAGATTTAGAGAAAAATTCAAAGCAAGTAAATTATTTCACATAATTATAGCTAAAAGACGGACTAGGTATTGAAGTGTCTGTTATCGTAGAAGATGACACATTATTTGTAATTTTGTATGCCAAATGGCGTATGTTTTGACATTGTCTAAGTTAACATTGTGATTATCTAAAGAGTAATGATAATTGATATGGAGAATTCGTTAGTCCAATAACCATGGCCAAATTGACTATGCCAAACACTGCCGTGTCACAAATATTCTTTTGCTTAAATAATGTAAATTTAATAAGTGAAAGACTAAGTCCACTAGGAAATTATTATCAGAGTAATGGTATTCACAAAGTGTTTCTTTTCAATTTTATCTGATAAAACTGGGAATAACATGCAGTAGCTAATTCGTATTCCACTTTTTCCTTTTCTTATTCAGTAAATTGCCCAAGTTACACGTTTGGTTAATTGGTCAAAAATAGTTATATTACCTCCATTTTAAGTTTTCTATCGTTTCTCTTTTATTCGATCCTTAAAAAATTTAAATCTGAGAGGTTATTTGATTGTTTTACCTTTATTTATGTGTTAAGATACGGTCAACCCTCTCTATAACATCTTCCTTTGTTCCAATATTTTTTATTTTTATAGTGAATGGTGTTATACACCTATAACATTTGAGGTTTAAATATTTTTTGGCCGTTATAGATAAAAATTATCCAAAAATTAACTATTTTCCTTTTCCAATATTACGTATAAAAGATAAGAAATTATTTAAATTTAAAATCTCAAAAGATATGCATATTTCACTTGTTAAATATTGGAGAAAACCTACACATTATTAATAAATTCATAACTAAATATGTACATATTTAAATTCTAAGGCACAAATTTCAAGGCTACTTAGAAAAAAAAATCTTTCAAGATTAATGGACAAACTTTGTAATTATAACTTGTTTCGTAAATTTTATTATCTTACGAGCGATATAACACTTGAATTGGCGAAGATTTGTGCCCAAATTTTTAGCAAAAAAAGTATCTAATAGTTTTTTCTTGAAGACAATCTAAGAGCTCAACAGTTAAATCTTTAATCTAAATATTTTTTGGCATTTTTCCAATGGAAAAGATATCATGTGCAAATCTTGAATCATTATGTCTTATACAAGATAGAAACTTTGTTTGATGGAAAAGATTGTGGGCATATTTTTAGAATTATTATTAGTAACCTTAAAAATTCTATATGGCTGTTATAAATGGGTAATTTTACAAAAAAAACGTTCTGCTAAAAATATGATTGTTGTTTTTATAAGTAAGAAGATGTTATTGAGAGGTAAAATAATTTAAAAAATCGGTTCTAAGAAAATTTTGATTTTTATAGTGAATGACTGTTATATAGGGATACTGTTACAGAGAGGTTTGAATCTCTCCTCATTTAATATTTACTCATAATTGAGGTATTTATAGTCTTCAAGAATAATTAATATGTAAAATAAATAAAATAATTAATTTAGTTTTGAATTTTTAAAATGACAATCAATTTGAGACAACTATTTTAAAAACCACGACAGATAATTCGAGACGGAGTGAATATTTGCTAACCAAATATATAAAAATATATATTAATTATGTATAAAATCTGCATATTATACATTAATATTAAAAACATACTATATTTTACTGGCTATTATTTTTGAGAGTGATTATATATTTCTCAAATAAAATATCTTATTTAGGCCCCCTTCATAATTTTACGTTTTTCAATCGACTCCATTTTTCGACGAACGAAAATGACATGTTGTTTTCAATCAAAAATGTGTATATATATTTAATTGATTTATTAACAAAAAATATATTATTTAAAATAAAAATTACTATGTGCGACCGAACTCCTGTCAGGATTAGCTTCTACTTTTGCCCGGGTGTTCAAACCGAACCGGAAAACCGCACCAAACCGATTAAAAAATCCGACTAGGTTTGGTTTGACTTGATTTGGTATTGAGTAAAAAAACCTGAACCAAACCGACATATAAATATATAAATTTATTTATATTTTTAAGACTTTGTAGTGATTTTTCTTTAGAAAATTTAGAAATATTTGGGATCCTCTCATGTATTAACCTTGAAAGCGTAATTTAACGAAAAATTATTATTAGACGAATAAGAAAATAACTATCAAGTGTTACTAAAAAATTTCTCCCATTAGAATATTTTAATAGATCATATGTTTGTCAATTTTTTCCATATTTGCTAAACATATATTCACTTATCAAAGCTTTATCTATAATTTTAATAACGTAAGATTGAAATAATATTCATGTAATAAAAAAACCCGAAAACCCGAAAAATCCGACAAAATCGAACCAATCCAAACTGATATAATTGATTTGGTTTGGTTTTAATAAAAATCGAACCAACCCGTTCCATGTAAACCCCTACCCCTACCCCTACCCCTACCCCTACGCATAAGGCAAAAGAAGAAAAAGATGGACCTTTTGGATTTTATTGATAGATATTGTACTAGAGTCTCTTGATGCAGCCTTTTGATTTTATTGGCAGACACTACACTATATTTTTTGGGAATTTTCCACCGTTGACTTGATAAATAAAGTGACCACATTGACCAAAGACTTGGTCGATAGTCGATGTAGTAGACTAGACTTGATCTTGAGAAAGGAGAGGTAAAACTAAATTTCCCAATTATATTTATGCAACTATACAATTCAATTTTCGAATTAAATTGGCAACTATTTCAAGCAGGAGTAATTTAATTCTTAAGTAGCTGAGTCCAATTCAACAAATCTTGCAGAATAATTTCATTCCTCGCAACTCGCAAAATACAAGGCATTTAAAAATATTAAACAATCCAATGTTTAAAAATATGAAAACAGTAGAATGGAGCGGAATCTATGGCTGGCTAAATTATATTTTATTTTCCTCTCAGGTTATTTGACATTGTTTGATTATGGAAATTTAATATTTTTTTAGAATTTTTATAAGTCGTGTTCGATAGAAATTCTTAACTAATTTATAATCGTACCTAAATATTTAGGAACAGTACACAAAAATACTATGAATGGCAACTTTCCTCATATGTCAAAATGACAAAATAGTATTGTTTACCCTTAAAAATGGATAACAATTGATTTATACGCAATTTTAAAGATATGTTAACTAATTCAATACAAGTGATTAGTAACGTTATATGAACAAATTAAAGATAGAATAAACAGCCAAAGCAATAGTAATATTAAACCCGGGCTCGATTATGAGCTTAGCAAGTAGCCTGCCTTCGGTTCGGAGCCAAACACTTATGAAGAACTATGAGAAAAATTAAGAACTTTGAATAACTTTTAGAAGCCGGGAAAACAGATGTATAGTTCCTTGGCATGCGTGTTACAGAGTGTTTATTGAATCATAAACTTTCCCTTTACATAGTAGGGGAGTTTTAACCTAAGTATAAAAAAGGTAAAGATCTTTCTTTTCGCTAATCACTGATCTGCTGCTGATACATACGAGGTTCACACCATGATATCGGGTTGGGCACGGATATTACGACACTTTGTTAATCGTGTGCGTGCATTTGGCAATGCCATCCGAGGTCTCGGAGCTCGAATTGGATCGGGGGGGAGGGGGGAGGCATGGTCTCGATGGCTCCGGGGGCAGGTGTTTTATTCGAGCCTTGATATGGGAGGCTCCCAGCTTCGATTTCTATTCCTGGTAGTTGCGTCCTTGCTTTTTTTGCCCCACTGAAAAATCGGGATGCTCATTAGCCCCGATTTTACCCACATATAAGTATGTAAATAAAATAGTAATTTTTAAAATATAAGTTGAAATTTCTTAACTTAAATTTCAAGAAAATTAAAAGTATCCGGTATTTTAGAGTTAATATACTATCTTCAGCTTTTCTCAAGCCTCTTAGATTTTACAATATTCCTAGCTGCCTACCTATTCTAATTACTATTTCTATCTTTTTTTTTTCTACTTCAATCAAATCAACCTTTTGTAACTGTTGGACTTTAAGCCATTGGGCTTTAAAGATTAGAAGTGTGAATTGAAAAATGATGGAAAATAAAATGGAGAGAAATAAAAATTTTGAATCAAGTGAGCTTTGTCATTTATGACAAATGAACTTTGTCTCTCATTGGTAAGGGACAACTACACTTGTGTGTATAAATAGAGGATCACTTCTTAGAGCTCTTAAAGGAGTTGAAGAGAATGAAGCCTCGCGCCGTCGTCGTCGCTCGGCTTCGGCTTCGGATTTGTCTCGATGAGATTACTTTTTGGGACAAAGTTTATTTAATTAATTATTTAAGAATTAATTAAAGTGCCAGTCAGTTCATTAACGGAATTAACTAGTATGTATAATCCAAAACGCTGCTTTTCCCTTCTATTCACATCATGAACAGACACCTCTTCCTTTCAAAGATTTGTTCACATTATGAACAGACATCACACCTCTTCCGGTAATCGCCTATAAATTCTGAGGCATGGCTTCCTTTTCGCACACTGAAAAATATAGAACTTCCTTCTGAAAATCCTGCATTCTACTTTGCAGTTTCTCTTTCAAATTCGTAAGTGTGATTTTGTTCCGTTCTTTGAGTTCGTTGGTATCCTGCAGTTTGTATTGCCACTGTTGCGGGAAAGTTTATTCTATTTCATCCTGAGAGGATTTAATCCACTACCTTGACAACTTGTGAGGGGGGTAAAATTGCTTAAGAACGCATAAGGAAATTGTAGACTCGGAATATTTCTTATCGTTTACAACTTTTCAGTTTCTTCTAACAGTTTTCTAATTTTTGTTTTAACACAGTAGCGACAACAAACTTAAGGAATTTTATATTAATATTTCTGTATTGAAATCTATATTGAACTGTTATCTATATTTTGTATACTGGTTTGGAGACTAAACCTTGGTGATTTATACTCCGATATATTTTTTACTCTTATTTAAAGAACATAAAAACTTTACCGGGGTATTAAATTTGAATACGGTTTGAAGAATATAATAAACTTCACTGTTTATGTTTTGAATGCTTGGTTTGGTATTCAGTTTGAAGATATAAAACCTTCACTGATTTTGAAAAGTTCTGTTTGTTGCCAACTTTACGGAAAAATGGCAAATGAGGACCAAACTAATGCTAATGGAATGGGTACTACTGTTACGAGTGTTGCTGCCTCGTCGAGCCGTTCAACTCATGCTCATGCTATTGCGCCAGCAGAAAAATCCGAAAAGTTTTTCGGTATTGATTTCAAACATTGGCAAATGAAGATGCTCTTATATCTTACTACATTGAGTTTGCAACGGTTCATCAAAGAGGATCCTCCGGTCGTGGCTGAAAGCACTCCGGATGACGAACGATTTGTTGTAACTGAAGCATGAAAATATTCTGATTTCTTATGCAAAAACTACATTTTGATCTGTTTGGAAGATAGCTTGTACAATGTCTATAGTATCATGGAAACTTCAAAAGCATTATGGAATGCGCTTGAGAAGAAGCACAAGGCTGAGGATGCCGGACTTAAGAAGTTCGTGGCTGGAAGGTTTTTGGATTTCAAGATGGTTGACACTAGGTCGGTCATACCTCAAATCCAAGAATTACAAGCTATTGTGCATGACCTCCTTGCTGAAGTTATGACCCGAATTAATAATTTTATTAGTAAGATTTATCTTGTTATTAATTATGAATTTATTATTGAAGGTATGGTCATAAATGAGGCCTTTCAAGTTGCCGCTTTCATTGAGAAGTTACCTTCATTGTGGAGAACTTTAAGAACTATCTAAAACACAAGAGTAAGGAAATGACACTTGAAGATTTGATTGTTCGTTTGAGGATAGAAGAAGACAATAAAAATGCTGAAAAGAAGTTACATGGCAACTCGACAATAATAAGGGCTAACATTGTTGATGGGGCACCACAAAATAAGAAGAGAAAGAAGGTTTCTGGACCAAAAAATTACCCAAGCAAAAAAAAGTTCAAGGGTAATTGCCACGACTGTGGAAAGTCTGGGCATAAGGCCGTGTACTGTCGTGCACCAAAGAATGATGTAAAAAAAGAAAAAGAATAAGAAGAATCAAGCTAACATAGTTAAAAATGTTGAAGAAATGGAGGACTTGTGTGCCATGTTGTCCGAATGCAACTTGGTAGGAAATCCTAAAGAATGGTGTATTGATTCTGGAGCCACCCGCCATATTTGTGCTAACAAGGAGTTATTTCCTTCTTATGCCCCCGTTGGACCCGACGAGATAATTTTCATGGGAAATTCGCCTAGAGCCAAAATTGAAGGAGTTGGCAAGATTGCATTGAAGATGATGTCGGAAAAAATTGTGATTCTAAACCAAGTTCTCCATGTTTCAGAAATTCGCAAGAATCTTGTGTCTACCTCACTTCTTGTCAAGAATGAATTCAAATGTATTTTTGTTTCTAATAGTGTTGTACTAAGTAAGAATGATGTGTATGTAGGAAAAGGTTACCTGAATAAGAGCCTTTAGCAGTTCCTATCAATAAAGTTAATGCTTCTTCTTACTTACTTGAGTCAAACACTTTATGGCATGCATGTCTAGGTCACATCAACTTCAAAACATTGCGAAAAATGATAAATTTGAAAGTATTGCCAAAATTTGATTGCATTAATTCCAAATATCAAATATGTGTGGAATCAAAGTATGCTAAGCATCCTTATAAGTCCGTTTAAAGGAATTCAAGTCCTTTAGACTTAATTCACACAGATATTTGCGACATGAAGTCAACACCATCTTGCGGTGGGAAAAAGATTTCATTACTTTATTGAAAATAGTATGAGATATTGCTATATTTACTTACTTAATAGCAAAGATGAAGCAATTGATGCTTTCAAGCAATACAAGAGTGAAGTTGAAACACAACTAAACAAAAAGATCAAAATGATAAGAAATGATAATGGTGGCGAATATGAATCTCCTTTTTAAGAAATATGTTTGGAAAATGACATTATTCACTAAACAACTATCCTTTACTCTCCACAATCTAATAAAATTGCGGAGAGAAAGAATCGAACGTTGAAAGAGATGATGAATGTGTTGTTGATAAGTTCTGGTTTACCACAGAACTTGTGGGGGATAGCTATACTTACAACTAACCGAATAATCAACTCTGTACCTCATAGTAAAACACAGTCCATTCCTTATGAAAAATGGAAAGGAAGGAAGCCCAGCTTGAAATACTTCAAAGTATGGGGGTGTTTAGCTAAGGTACAAGTTCCTAAACCTAAAAGGGTTAAGATATGTCCAAAAATGGTTGATTGTGTATTTATTGGATATGTAACCAATAGCAAGACATATCATTTTCTGGTTCATAAATAAAAAAATCCTGAGATCCACGTTAATACGGTAATATAATCAAATAATGCTGAATTCTTTAAAACTATTCATCCATATAAAAAGGAAAGTGAATTGTCCTACCAAAAGTCAAAATGACCTCGGGAGGAAACAATAGATGGTATACCTAATGAGGAAAATCCTAGAAGAAGTAAACGCCAAAAGAACATCTACTTCATTCGGTCCAGATTTTCTGACTTTTCTGCTAGAAAATGAGCCTCAAATCTCCAAGGAAGCAATGTCTTCCTCAGAAGCATAATATTGGAAAGAGGCTGTCAATAGTGAAATAGAATCTATATTGAGCAACCACCAGGGAATTGGTTGATCTTCCTCCAGGTAACAAAACTTTGGGTTCTAAATGGATTTTCAAGAAGAAAATGAAAGACGATGGTACTATTGACAAATACAAGGCAAGGCTTGTTGTCGAAGGATTTAGACAGCGAGAAGGTCTTGACTATTTTGACACATACTCGCCGGTAACAAGAATTACATCCATTCGGATGCTAATAGCATTAGCTGCCTTGTATGGTCTTAAACTCCATCAAATATATGTAAAAACAACCTTCTTAAATGGTGATCTAGAGGAAGAAATTTATATGAACCAACCTGAAGGGTTTGTTGTTCCGGGAAAAAAAAATAAGGTGTGCCGACTTGTTAAGTATATTTATGAACTAAAATAAGCACCTAAACAATGGCATGCGAAATTTGACCAAACAATATTGTCAAATGGCTTTAAGATTAATGAATGTGATAAATGTGTTTACATTAAGAACGTTCCAACTCATATAGTCATTGTTTGCTTATATGTTGATGATATGCTAATAATGAGCAAAGACATTGCTGACATTCAAGCTACTAAGTGTATGCTTGCTAGTAAGTTTGATATGAAAGACTTAGAAGTTGCCGATGTAATTCTAGGAATTAAAATCCAGAGGACTCCTCAGGGTCTGGCTTTGTCTCAATCACATTACGTGAAAATGGTACTTGAAAAATTCAAACACTTGGAATTTAGAAGTTCAAGAACTCCAATTGACTTAAACCATTATCTTGTAAAGAATAAAGGTGAAAGCACGTCTGAATTGGATTATGCTCGTGTGTTGGGAAGCTTAATGTATATGATGAACTGTACACGTCCTGATATAGCTTGTGCAATAAGTAAACTTAGTCGATTCACAAGTAATCCCAACAAACATCACTAGGTGGCAATGAAACGAGTTCTGGGATATTTGGAATATACCCAATACTACGCTATACACTACAATGAATATCCTGCGGTTATCGAAGGATATAGTGATGAAAATTGGATAATCGGATCGACAGAAACAAAATCCACAAGTGGATATGTTTTTACTGTTGGCGGAGGAGCAATATCTTGGAATTATTTCAAACAGACGTGCATCGCTCGCTCTATAATGGAATCAGAGTTTATAGCTTTGGATAAGCCCGGCGAAGAAGTTGAATGGCTTCGAAATTTCTTAGATGACATTCCGTTCTGGCCAAAATATTTGGCTCCTATATGCATACATTGCGATAGTGAGGCTGCAATAGGACGGGCAGGGAGCATTGTATATAACGAAAAGTCTCGTTATATATGACGAAGACATAAAACCGTTAGATAACTACTCTCTAGTGGAATTATCACTATTGATTATGTAAGATAAAAGGATAATATGGCAGATCCGCTTACAAAAGGCCTAACTAGAGAGGGAGTTGAGAAATCATCTAAATGAATGAGACTATGGCCGAGGACAAGTCATCATGACGGTAACTCTACCTAGAATTTTGGATATTTCAAGATCTAGGTTCAAGGAGCTCAAACAAGGTTGTGATTGACCGGTTCAACATTGTCAAAGTAAAATCTTTGGTCCCTTCTCATGATGAAGACAATGTTCAGTAACAAGGATAGAACTTTACACGTTCTTTAATTATTACCTAAGTTTGATGTGGTATTTATCAAATAGTATTAATCTAAAGGATTACATATTTAGGACTCACCTATGTAAGCGTGAAGTGGAAGCCTCTTCAATGAAAATTCTGTAAAGCCAATTCTCTACGCACTTATGAAACTAGGGGGTGTCCATGGCTGAAATGAATACAACAATGAGAACCAAAAGACGGTTAAGGGTTGGTTGTTTGACGTATGATTGTCTAGATATACACTAAAGTTCGACGGTTCAAAGATATCAGATCTACCGATTGACCGAGTATATCCGACATATGCTCACTACGGAAAGTTCAAAGGAAAACCTACTTATCAGATGCAATTAATTCTTACTTGCAAATTACACAGCTTTCATCTATGTTCATTCTTGTTACAGTCATTCCCATTCATTTGGGGGATTGTTGGACTTTAAGCCATTGGGCTTTAAAGACTAGAAGTGTGAATTGAGAAATGGTGGGAAATAAAAAAAATTGAAAAATTTGAATCAAGTGAGCTTTGTCATTTATGACAAATGAACTTTGTCCCTCATTGATGAGGGACAACTGCACTTGTGTGTATAAATAGAGGATCACTTCTTAGAGCTCTTAAAGGAGTTGAAGAGAATGAAGCCTCGCGCCGTCGTCGTCGCTCGGCTCGGCTTCGGTTTCGGTTTTGGCTTCGGCTTCGGATTTGGATTTGAATTTATCAAATGATCGAAGAGATTAATTTTTTGGATAAAGTTTATTTAATTGATTATTTAAGAATTAATTAAAGTGCCAGTCAATTTATTAACGGAATTAACTGGAATGTATAATCCAAAACGCTGCTTTTCCCTTCTGTTTACATTATGAACAAACACCTCTTCCTTTCAAAGATCTGTTCACATTATGAACAGACATCACATCCCTCCCGACAATTGCCTATAAATTCCGAGGTATGACTTCCTTTTCACACACTGAAAATATAGAACTTCCTTCTGAAAATCCTGCATTCTACTTCGCAATTTCTCTTTCAAATTCGTAAGTGTGATTTAGTTCCGTTCTTTGAGTTCGTTGGTATCCTGCAGTTTGTATTACCACTGTTGCAGGAAGGTTTATTCCGTTTCATCTTGGGAGGACTTAATCCATTACCTTGGCAACTTGTGAGGGGGTTAAAATTCCTTAAGGACATACAAGGAAATTGTGGAATCGGAATATTTCTTATCGTTTACAACTTTTCAGTTTCTTCTAACAATTTTCTAATTTTTGTTTTAACACAGTAGCAGACAACAGTAACTTGGGATAGTTTTTAAAATTTTAAAGAGAAAATTATCTCCCATGTCCACTTATAAAATGACTTTTTAAACTCACCCTTAAGTTGTTGTCATTTTTCTTTTACTGTCTCCAAAACTAACTAGAGATTAAGATATTAAAGAAGTATATATTAGGCGTCAAGCTCTTAAATTATACCCCATTTGATTTTCTCTAGTAAGAACACTAGGCTAACGTTTGGACATAAATTTGATTGAAACTTAAAAGGAAAAAAAATTAAAATTGTGTTGAAAAATAATTTTTAAAAGTTAAAATTGTACTTGGACATGTATTTTATTTGGAAAAAAGTCGAATAAGTAGAAGAAAAAAATTCATCCAAAAGCTATCCTAAACTAATTTTTGGGAATTTGAATTCTTTTTTTATTTTTAATTTTTTCCCAAAATTTGATCATATTTTATAAACAATATTTTCAATTTTTATTGAAAAATAAAACCAAAATCTATATCAAACGGGAGCTAAATTTGAGGGAAGAGTAACAACCACAAGCTAGTAACCAAAAAAAAAAAAATAATAATAACTTTTCAACTTTAAAATTATGGTGTAATACATACGGAGACACCTAAAGTTGGCACGATATTTCACTTAGACACTTAAACTAGGCCTCTTTCCAATTAGACACATTTCTTAGGCAAGACACGTTTTTTGCTGGCTTATTAATTATTGTGTAGGGATTTGCTGCAACTTTGAATGAAGTTTTATCCAATGCTGAATTTAGGATGTGTGCCAGGCATATCTGGTCTAATTGGCATAAGAAATGGAAAGAAGAGGAAAGGAGAAAACAGTTTTGGAGGTGCTCTAAATCTAGTTATGAAGTTAAGTTTATTTGTAAAGATATTTGTAGGAATTTGTTACATTATACAAAAAAATCATGGGTTAGAGCCCAGTTTAAGTATCTAATTGGTATGAGAATTGCCTAAGAAACATGTCTAATTAGAAAGAGGCTTAGTTTAAGTGTCTAAGTGAAAGATCATGCCAACTTTAGGAGTCTCCGTATGTATTACGCCTAAAATTATACTGCTAATATTGACAATGAAAAGGACAAAATAAGGTGATTTGTACTATGGAAGATGACCATAGGTGCACAAGTTGACTCACAAAGTCACATGGCCAATTTTTGAGGGACCAACTTTGAGTGGCTCTAAGTAGTCGATTTTCTTCGTCTTCAAGTTTTTTATACCCCTTAAATTGCGAGGTCATTAAATTTAATAATTTGAATCTATATTATGACATGTGTAGAATAATTAGATGTCAAAATAGAAGCTTAACTGTACTCCCTCGGTCTCATATTAACAGTCATGATTACTAAAAATAGTTATCTTAAATTATTTGTCATTTTAGAAGTTCAAGACAAGAATTAATTATTATTTTTCCTTTTGTACCCTTCATAATAATTATTCTTGAAGATGGAGATAACGTATGAATATAATAAATATTCAATGAAGAAATACTATATCTTAAATTATAAATAAGGGTAGAATAGTTCAGTTCCGTTCCAAATTAGTATTTCTTAAGAGATATGAAAAAGAAAAACACGACACATAATATGAGAAAGAAGTAATGTTAATTTGAAACAACCAATTTATGACTGTGCATGCCTGCTTTAAAATTAAATAGGGGAATTTTAAGACTTTCTTTTGTGTTTGGGTCTCCAAATTAGATGAGTTGGTTCATCACATAATATTGGATTTATATAAATGTCTTGTACTGAATTGGATCGATTTATTTGTCTGTTTGAAGAAAATACCATTTCCAGTCTCTAACACAGCTCACCTAAGCAATTACCATATGTCATCTTACAAATAATTATTAACTAATGATAGAGACAAATCTATAGTTTTAAATTAATGGTTGACAATTTATATTCATTTTTTTCACAACTCATTTAGTTCGAATTTAGTCTCACATTAAAATATTCGAATGATCTAATATACATGAGATACCCATTGATATAGAGTATGTTTTAGTCATGTTAGTTTATTTACTTTAGATCCTATAAATTTGGCGTAATACGGAGACACCTAAAGTTGGCACGATCTTTCACTTAGACGCTTAAACTAGGCCTCTTTCCAATTAGACACGTTTCTTAAGCAATTCTCATACCAATTAGACACGTTTTTTGCTGGCTTATTAATTATTGTGTAGGGATTTGCTGCAGCTTTGAATGAAATTTTACCCAATACTGAATTTAGGATGTGTGTCAGGCATATCTGGTCTAATCGGCATAAGAAATGAAAAGGAGAGGAAAGGAAAAAACAGTTTTGGAGGTGCTCTAAATCTAGTTATGAAGTTAAGTTTATTTGTAAGGATATTTGTAGGGATTTATTATATTATACAAAAAAGTCATGGGTTAAAGCCTAGTTTAAGTGACTAATTGGTATGAGAATTGCCTGAGAAACGTGTCTAATTGGAAAGAGGCTTAGTTTAAGTATCTAAATGAAAGATCGTGCCAACTTTAGGTATCTTCGTATGTATTATGCCTATAAATTTTTAAGCGTCTCTAGCCATCTTTGAAATTATTATATCAGTAAGAAAATAAAGAAAAAGTTAGCACTTTTTAATTGTTATTTGTATAATATTGGCCCAAGATGACTTCAAAACATGACAGTGAGGACGGCTCGACATAATATGAGGCCTAAGGCGGAAAATAAAAGTGAGGCCGTATTTTTTTTTCTTTTATAACTTATCGACATCTAAAAAAGTAATAATCAAATTTAATTATTGCTAATGTCCAATCAATTTGTTTAATCTCTCTTTTGTTGTCATGCTGAACTTTATTGATTTAGTTTTGAAATACTTTTTCAACCGAGGCATCTGAAATAAATTGTTAATTGTATTTTTACGTGATTGAGTTTGCCAATAAGAATATTTTTCTGCTTATGCAGTTTCTCTTAGCACTTTTAATTCTGTATACGGTAAAAATTAGAGAGTTTGATTTTGTAGTCATTATGACACTTCATAAGCCCGTCCCCAGAAGGCTCGAGGCTCGACTCCGAGGGTTCTCAATATTCGACCTCAGGGTAGTGCAAATCAGTGGCTACGATGGATAAACGGGAAGTTTTCAAGGCACGTGACCAAAGTTGACAATACCTACAAGAGTAGTACTAGTCTGTACCAGACTAGTAAATAGTTGTACTAGTTATGTTTCTTTGTAATAATTACACATGTACCATGTTGGGATTCCCCCTCCTATATAAAGGGGGCCCTTATCATTTTATAAAACGGACGATATTCAATACTAGAACAAGAACATTCTCTGCTCTATAACTTAAACACATTCTTCCTTGATTTTATTGCTTGCATTTATTACACATTATTGATCATAAAGAGTCATCATCAAAGCTTTTGGGACTGTTAATCTTCCATCGGCTATACACTGTCCAATGCTTTAGCTAGACCTCGAGACCCCGACTCTCGGCCACTCGATTTGCTTGTGACGCTATCTTCAAGCTTTTATCTTATTTTCTTGTCTCAAACTTAACATCTACTGCCTAACAACTAGCATAAAAATAAATTACGTATTTTTAGAACCACAAAAATCAAATCTAATTGTAATTACCATTTTCAAGGTAAATAAATTCTAAATACAAGTTGAAACAAATAATATTGTAGTAACTACTATGTTTCAAGGGTTATTCAATGTTAAGGAAATTTTTTAATAATTAATTATCAAAGTAGCTTGAAAAATATCTACAAAGGCATTTAAAGAATTAAGAAAAATTATTCTAAATTAACATTGTAAGAAGATCGATTTAAGTTTGGATGAATTAAAGATATAAAATAACTAGTAACTATAATTTAAGATAAGTAAAACTTTTAGCTATAACTATTTTAACACAAGTGATTTAAAAGTTCTATCAATAGTGCATAGTTATTAAATATTAAATATATTATTTATAGATTTTTGGGCCCCAAGTATTTTGGGGGCTAAGGCATTGTCTTAGTGTCCTTAGGGGTCGATTGGTACACAGACTAAATTAGCCCGAAATTATAATCCTGAGATTATAACCGCATGACTAATTTATACCGCATGAGAGATGGTATAAAATAATTTTACATTTGATGGGATGAGGTGGATAAGATGGGATATTCTGGATTAAGTCTGAGATTAAATTTATACCTCGTTTGGTTGGAGGTAGGATAAATTTATATCGTAAAGTCACTAACCAAACACGGTATAAATTTAATCTGACATATTATCCCACCTTATCCTTCGTACCAACGACCCCTTAGGCTCCAACGGCCCTGATATAATCGGAAATAACCTGTTTAATATTAAGGCGAATTTGTTGTTATAAAATGTTTTTAAAAATTATTTGATTGATTATATATAAGGTCGAATAGAGAGACGTGAAAAGGAATGAAAAACGGGTCTCCAAAAAGCTTTTCCTATTTCTTTACTTTTCAAATGCTGCTTAACTAGATTGTTAAGTAGTACCTAGCAAAAAGATCCTTTTTGAAACTTGTTTTGTTCACCTACACAAAACGAAAAGCTTGGTCCTACTTCAACTTTTCAACTGATGTTTAGAAAGTTAAAAAGAGATGATACTTTATACATTAGATTATTATACTTTATACACTAGAGCAAATGATAAGCCAATAATTCTTGCCATAAAAGTATTAAGTATAGAGAAACAGACAAAGCTAAATGTTGCTGCTTTTTTGCAAAAAATTGCTATCGGCGCAACCATCCCCAAGTTCATGACTTTATGTTCCCAAGCTTTTTGGATTTACAAGTAGGAATGGCAAAACGGGAGTCGAATGGGATTTGGTTCGGTAGAAAATGGGTCACGAAAAAAATAGATAAATTATTCGACCTGATTCATATTTAGTACGGATAAAAACGAGTTAACTGACGGATAATATGAGTAATTATATTATTCATGACTTTTTGTATATGATCATTTTTGGGAGAACTCCTAATCTCCAAACTTTGAGGAACCCCAATTTAAGGCTTTACAAATATAAATGTTAAACTCATTTGTTACATTGGTTATCCATTTTCTAAATGAATAATATGATTCTTATACATATTTGACCCGTTTTAAAAAAATTCATTATCCGACCCATTTTTTTGTAAACAGTATAAGCGGTTAACTTTTTTCTTTTAACAATTTTGCCACGAACTATTTACAAGCGACAAGGAAATTGGAACCCAAAGAAGAACAAAGAGATAACTAAGAATCATCGTAATATGATAAAGTTCTATACCAAATATGCGGTAACTATTTATCTGTACTAGATATTTACATCAAATTATAATAATTTATTATGACAGTTATTAAGTGATTTTATGAGATGAGGATGCATATCAATTTATCGTTGTGAAGCACTAAAAATTTATATATAAATACGAATCATGTATTTATTAATTTGATACAAATATGGATATGGGATACATAGGTTTTCAAACACATTTGCCTGAATTCTAAGCTACTGTAGCTGCCACTTACTATTTTCAGGCTCGGACTGTTAGTTTGCGCACCTTAAAAAGAAAAGAAAACTATTGTTGTTATTGTACTCCATTTGTTTTATTTTAATTTTCTACTTTTGACCTTATACGGTTGTATAAAATTAATTTAAATATTAGTAGTTTAATATCTTATTGAGGATACAAAGACTTCCAACGGTAAACTCGTTTTATTTTAATTTATTTTATTTTGTTTTATTTTTTTACACCCTATAGAAAACCTTAGTACCCTATTTATTTTAAATAAATATTATTTTAAAATATTACATCCTATAAATACCTTTTATTCTTTATAACAACAAATCTAAATATAGTTACATCCTACAATTGAGGCACCATATATGCGAAATATTATTTTTTTCTCTCCCTTTTTGTATTTTCTCTCATATAATTACCGCGTATCCACAAACCCCAATACAATCTCTCTCTGTTTGCATACAACCAGACTCTCTTTTCCCACAAACCCTAGTTTCTTAACTCTTCTCCCACCCAAATTCTCAATTATCTGTTCCGCGTCACCAACGTTATCTATGTGCATATTCAATAAGAAATACAGATTGGAATTACTAACCGTATTTGTGGAGGTTTTGAGCAGAGACCCAATTCACTGCTGGAGTCAAGGAAGAACGTAACCAAAACCCCATTTGTAATTGGAGTAGCTATTGATTTATTCTTCTCACCATAGCTTCCGTTGGCTTTGTTATACTTCTTGACTGGAATTGGCAGCAACTTTCTCGTTGAGTTCAAGCTTGAGGATTGAGTTTTTACTTGTAAGTGTAATGTGAAAAGGTTAAAAACAAGGAATTTGCCTCATGGCTGACCAGCTGGAATTAATAGCTGGCCGCCGGCCGGCGAAGCCATAGGGTTATTTCTCTCTAGATCGCCCAAATCGCCTATTTGTATTCAGTTGTATTCGAATGCATTCTTCAGCTGTATTCACTTGTATTAGGTTTAATCAGTTGTATTTAACTATTTTATTCAGCAGAAGTTAGTTGTATTTTGTTGCATTCAAGAGTTTATTAAGCTGTATTCAATTGTATTTTTTTTGTATTCAAGTGTTTTATTCAGATGAATCAAGGTGTCTTTTATTGTATTCAACTGTATTATTCATATGTATTTCTCTTTATTCAGCTATAATCTTTATTATGTATCTTTCAAATATAGATTAATTAGGGATCGTTTTAGTTCGTTGAGTTAAATTAGGAGAATATCATGTGATTTTATTTTCTTCCGTTTTTAGCGCAGATACGTTACTGTATTTAATATTAATGTCGCTTGAATACAGCTAAATACATGTCAAACTTAGCTGGAATTCCAAATTTTACGCCTATATTTTTGGTTGTATTAATGAATACAACAACTTAAATACATGAAATACATTGTATAAAAACATAAAAGGTATCTATAACACATAATATAACAAAGGTCATCTATAAATAGCTAATTAGATAAAAAAGATGGTGTTTTATGAAAAATTCCCTTTTTTCTTTTACCACATCAAGATGATACTATCTAATGGGCCAAATCCCCGAGAAAGTGATGCGCTATAATAAGGGAGAAGTGCAATAATAGCCATTTTAAGTATGATATTTAAAATATATTAATAACGTATAATATATTTAAAGATGGGTGAATGATATAATTACCCACAAAAATAAAATTATTTATCGTTATCTATTCTTTTTTTTTTTCACCCATTAAGCTAATTATATTTCTAACCCATAGTAATTTTTGTGGGGGAATTTTCTCTTTTTTCTCCAGTTCTTTTTTATTTCGATGTTTCTTTTTCTTTTTTCCTTTTTTTTCTTTCTTTTCTCCTTTTGTTTTTTCTCGTTTTCTTCTTATTTTTTGCTTTTTTCACCTTTTCTAATATACCATAGTAGTATATGATATTAATATGGTATACATGTATACCAATAGAGTATATGATTGCTCTAGAATATTGCTACAATTATCTGCGACTATACTATTATACCAAAATATTAAAGGATGCAATATAAGTATGAGAAAATTTCATGCTCGCACTGCAATCTAAATATTCGCAAAGCAACTTGCTCATTTCGTATACTAATAGGGTATATAGTAGTATGGCGTCGTTCCAATAATTGCATATAACTAAAAAAACTATTATATCATACACATAATCTATGTCTATCGGCACACAAAAATTCCAGCACTGCAAATCATGTTCATATAAATAATTTCAGAATAGAATTACTTACAAATTGCGCTAAAACAACTAAAAAATGTTCAAACTACCTATGAGAATATGGTATATAACTATACCAACATGGTATACAATTTTACTTGTTAATTCCTGGCAACTATATGACTATACTACTATTACATAATACATATGTATAAAGAGAAAAATAAAAAAATAGTGTATCATATATTAATATAATAAAGTATTTCAAGATGTTGTACTATATTACTATTATTAAAAGCAAAATCAAATAGTGTACCAATTAAATGCAGCTAATACAACCAAAAAATTATTCAATTAGCATATGATACCAATATAGTATATAGCTATACTAATAGAGTATATAGTTGTCGAGATCGTTCCAACAACTGCATATAACTATAAAAATCCTATTACATAATACACACAAATCCATGTCCATATGTACAAGAAAATCCAACACAATAAAACATGATCATATAAATCATTTCAAAATAGAATACACTTAAAAATGCACCTAAAACAATCAAAAAAATTCCAACTTCCATATGATACAAATATCACATATAATTATACCAAAGGGATATACAATTCTACTAATTAATTCCAGGCAACTATATATGACTATACTACTATTACATAATACACACACATAAAGAGAAAAATAAAAAAATAGTGTACCACATATTAATATAATAGTGTATTTTAAAATATTGTACTATAATACTATTATATAAAACAAATGCAAGAAAAAATCAAAATGATTACATAATACACATGCATGAAGGAAAATTAAAAAATTCAAGATATTGTACTATTCTACTATTAATAAAGAAAAATCAAATAGAGTACCAATTAATGTCACGACCCGGATTTTTCACCATCGGGAGTCGTGATGGCGCTTACTAACGTAGCTAGTCCAGCCAAACAGTAAACATTCTCTGATAATTCCTCAACAATATAAACATATGAGAACAATTAAATAAAAGCGGAAGACTTTAAGCTTATAAAGCTGAAATCAAAATGCGGAAGTTGAAACACATCTCTACCCAGAGTCTGGTGTCACTAGCTCACGGACTGCTATAGAGTACTAAAAACAAGTCTGAAATGATATTACACACTGTTTGTCTCGAAACAAAGAAAACAAACTAAAACCTAGAAGGGACTTCGGCCTGCGAACGCCAGCTAGGCTACCTCGCGAGTCCCTTGACTGAAGACAGCTCCCGGGCAATCCTACTGCTGCTGTCCAAAAGCTGCTCCTGGATCTGTGCAAAAAGATGCACAAAGTGTAGCATCAGCACAACCGATCCCATGTGCTGGTAAGTGCCT
>MU781526.1:39390-89492 GCA_026770625.1 Nicotiana glauca
GGCACAACAATAATTAACAGAGACAAGAAATCCAACAGTTGCACGGCATCAACCTTCGTGCTTTTACTCTCATCCTCACCCAAAGCAATCAAATAAAAATGCACGGCATCACCCTTCGTGCATAAATATTCAAACATGGCACGGAATGACCCTTCGTGCATTATCACTCTTCCTCACCCAAACAACAATCACAACCAAACGGGGCGAGTGGATAGACAAACAATAAATAAATATCCCGGCAAGGAAAACCACAAGTAAACAGCTAAATCCCGGCAAGGGAGCAACAACAATAACTTTCACATCCCGGCAAAGGAGATAATCAATATATTCAAACAGCCGGGCGAGGGAATAATTACATCTCTTTCTATTTCTTTTATTTCTTTATCAATAGTCATTTTATCATTTGAGCCAACGCTCCAAAGAGTTTACAACTCATAATTATTTCTCATACTCTTTACATTACATAGAAATCATTAATTAAACATGGAAGAGTCACAACAAAACCAGAATAAGTACAAGTAAAAACTCACGGTCATGCTAGACACCAGTGTATAGATACTCGTCACCATGCTTATATACCGTACTCATCATTTAGCAATTAGGAAACAATACTCTAATCTTATTCCCTCAAGCCAAAGTTAGATCAAACACTTACATCGCTAACAGAAAATTCTCCAAACTTTGTGATATTCAAAATTCCATGCAAATGGCCTCCAACAACCTTAATCTATGCAAAATATTAATTAGCGATATGAAATATGGTAGGCAGGATCACGTTATAATTTTTGGAATATCAAATCAAAGACAAATAAAAGTGAACTCCTGTGAACATGCTCAAATCCCCGAACCTAGTATACTGTCGAAGTACCCACTAGTGTCTGAGTCCAAATTATCATTAAGTTCCAATTTACCAATTGAAGGGTCAAAACTTAATTTTTTTCCCTTAATTAATGATTGGAGATAAACTGCTATATTGTACACCTCAACTTATAAATTTAAAGGTGAAAAGCATACATATATATACCTATATGCGCGGCCTATGAATAGTAATCACAAAGTAAAGAAAATATCTAATTACCGTAAACTTTGTTGTAGCCAAATTTCCGAGAACAGAAGCTTTCTCTAGTTCCTTCCTTTGTTTTTTTTTTCTTTTCCACATTTGTTGATTAAATGGAAACCAATTTATTTCCTTTCCAACAATTTTCCTTGGCCAATGTAGCTAATATAGAGACATCATTGCCCTTCTCCGACCCTGACTGCCCAACCTGAGAGCGGACAGCTAATGCGTTCCACTTATTGAACAGGGTTCTATGGTCGGTCCGTGACCCCTGGATGCCGAAGGCGTCCTTGGGGTGATCTCGTAGTTCCTACGGGGTGGAGATGATGGGGTCGGTCCATGGATTTTCCTTCCTTTTCTTTTGCCGCATTTCGCTCAAAGGGTTGAAGGGAGATAGTGCATCAAGCTGTTCGCAAGGGCCAACTTGATCCTCTTCCCCAGAGATCTCAGATGAGGGAACCCTGGGAGAGCCGCCGACTCCAACTACCGTCCATGTACGATCCATACTAGATCTGACCAACTGCCCATCCTACTTTGTCGCCACTGTAATTTGCTACATGCTTAACAATCCAAAGTAATACTCCTTAGGCCAAATCAACGGGCAACAATAATTGTGGGCCTGACCCATTCACTTCAGTCTTATAATCAATCCAAATATTGCTTTATTATTGACTAGCTACTTATCTTTTTAGAGATTTAGGTACGAAACATGTCAAATGACGTTCGATTTCAACCAAATTTCACAAAAACGTCTTAAATCACATATAAGACATGTACCGGGCACCGGAACCAAAATACGGGCCCGATACCAGCACTTTCTAATCCATTTTCATTTCAAATTTCCATATTAATTTCAGAAAAATAATTTCTTTTAAAAATTTATTTTTTGGGCTGGGGACCTCTGATTTCGATTCCGAGCATATGCCCGAGTCTCATATTTTTTTACGAACCCTCTGGGACCGTCAAATCATGGGTCCGGGTCCATTTACCTAAAATATTGACCAAAGTCAACTTTAATCATTTTAAAGCCATATTTCAACAATTTTCACAGAATTTAATATATAAGCTTTCCGGCTATGCGCCCGGACTGCGCATGCAAATCGAAGCGACTAAAAATGAGGTTTTCAAGGCCTCAGAAGCACGGAAAAAGGGAGAAAACAGGTGATGACCCTTTGGGTCGTCACAATTAAACATAGCTAATACAATAAAAAAGGTTCCAATTAGCATATGATACCAGTATAATATAAAGCTATACCAATAGGGTATAGTTGTACATAATGAGTTTAAAAATGATTTTTTTAATTCTGCTATTAAACTGTAATAATATCAGTTATCACATAATCTAATTAACTCAATTTTCTACATGATAATCTAATATCAGTCAACTTGGAAAATCCTCTAAACCTAAATTACCAACTTTCGGCAAAACAATGCAAATCAACCTCCAGCTCTCCGAATTCAATTCCTCGCAAACACCGTTCCGGGGTTGTTTTCATAAAAATCAAACTTTGGTAACATTTTCAACTTAGGCTTCTAGACCAAGAACTAAAAGGTCCAAAATAACCCAAAACCTTTGAAGAACGAAAACAAACCTCGCAAGTAATAAAGCCAAAATTACAGATGTGTAAAGCACCAAAGGGGAAAAGGAGGCGCAAATACACAAAATAATCGGTCAGGTTGTTATAAATAATGACTACCTATACAACCTTACAATTTTGTGGCAGACTAAAATCTTAGAAATTTTTATTCTTTTTTGATAGATATTTTTATTTTAGGTTTTTTTTTCTGGGATGGATGATAAATACATAAAAGGAAAGGTGGATAGATCATACATGTACCTAGAAAATATAGAGATACTAGCAACGTCAGAAATAGGAAGAAAGAGAAAGAGAGGAAAAAAGAATTGGGGATGAAAGAAAAAGGAAAGAGAAAAGTTAGCTACAGAGAAAACAAAATAGGAAGATAGATGTGATGACCCAAACGGTCATCACTTATTTTAAATTAAATTCTATAACTCCGAGACCTTAAAAACCTCATTTAAAGTTACCTTGATTTACGTTGCACAGTACGAGCGTGTAGTCGGAAAGCTTAAATATAAAAATCTATGAAAAATGGTAAATTTTGGTTATAAAATTAGTTATTTTAACTTCGGTTAACGTTTTGGGTAAACGAACTTGGACCCGTGATTTGACAATCCCGGAGTATCCATAGGAAAATATGGAACTTGGTCATCTGTCCGAAATCGAATTCCAAATTCTCAAGCTCGAGAAATGAATTTTTAAAAGAAATTATTTTCTGAAATTGTTTAAGGACGTTGGAAATGAAATTTGATTAGAACATGTCAGTATCAGGCCCATATTTTGGGTTCTGACGCCCGATACAGGTCTTATATATGACTTAGATGTTTATGTGAAGTTAGATGAAAAACGGATATCATTTTGACGTGATTCGGACCTAAATTGGAAAATTTGATGTTTTAAGAAGTTTGAAAGAATTAATGAATTTTGAGGTTTAATCCGATGTTTATGATATTATCTTGGCGATTTGATACCACGAATAAGTCCGTAGGATATTTTTGAGGCTGTGTGTATATTTGGTTTGGAGTCCCGAGGGCTCGGGTGAGTTTTGGATAGGACACGGGTGCATTTTGACCTTTGAAAAAAAATAGCTGGTGTGTTCTGATCTGCAGCATTCGCGAAGCCTGGCTCGCAAATGCGACAGATCAATCGCAAATTCGCAAGGGTGGACTGGCAGCCTGAGTCAAAAATGCGACTTCATCATCGCAAATGCGACGTTGCAATTGCGAACAGCCTCTCACAAATGCGATGATGGCTGGGAGGCTGAGTTATCGCAAATGCGATATATTTTTCGCAAATGCGAAAGTCCCAAAATCCTGAATTGCGAACCCTGTTTCCCAATTCCCACATCTGAGACCTGCAATTTTATACTTAGCCGATTTTAAACCTCATTTTTCATATTTTCTCAAACTGAAACACACTTAGGCGATTTTACAAGAATCCTTTCTTCTCCAAATCAATTGTAAGTCGTTTTTAACCAATTTTCTTCAATTCTTATCATCTTTTAGCATTATTTCAACTTAAAATCAAGGATTTTCATGGGAAAAATTGGGTGTTTTGGGTAGAACCTAGGTTTTTTTAAAAATTGGGGATTTGGACCTCGATTTGAGGTTCGATTTTAAAATAAATTATATATTTGAGTTCGTGAGGGAATGGGTGATCAAGTTTTGGTTCGAACTTCGGGTTTTGACCACGTTGGCCCGGGGGCAATTTTTGACTTTTTGACACTTTGGGAAATTCATTTTCATGCATTCAAATTGATTCATTTAGTGTCTATTAATGTAGTTAAGTAACTAGTGACTAGGTACGAACTAATTGGTGGTGGAATCGAGGGGTAAAGCTATAATTGAAGCGTGTATTGTGTTCGTTGTATCGAGATAAGTGTTTGATCTAACCTTAGCTTGAAGGATTAGGAGTTGTGTCCTATTTTCTATTTGTTTCTTCTTGAGTACGACGTATAGGCATGGTGACGAGTATCTATAAGTTGGTGTCGAGTATGACCACGAGTCTTATATTGTGATTTCCATGATTTCGTTGTGTTATTCATGCCTTGATGAAAATATCTATTTGTTGTGTAAAGTCGTGAAAAGAATTGTGACCTATGAACGTTGAGGAGCGTTGGCTTCAGTTGTATAACGAATTGCAAAAGTATAAGTGATAATTGAACCGCTAGAGTAGTGGCTCGAGTTGTGAAGTGAATTGTGAAGTAAAAGCGAGAAAGAGAAGAGATCATTATGTTGACCCCTTGTCGGGCTATTGTTGAGTTGTGGTTCCCTTTTATTGTGTTCTTAATTGATATTACGGATACTTAGGTTGATGATTCTTTGTGTTAGGTAAGGATTATGGTTATAGCTGAGGAAGTTAGATATTGTAACAAGTTTGGGTATAGCTGAGGTAGTTAGGTGTTGTAATAAGTTTGGTTATAGTTGAGGTAGTTAGGTATTGGAACAAGTTTGGTTATAGCTGTTTTTCCCTTGCCGGGATAGTGTAGACCTTTTGATACCTTGTCGGGTGTCACGACCCAATTTAGAATCATGACCGGTGCTTTGGAGCAAGTGCTCCCAAGTAAGCCTCATCGATAATTTACAGAAAATGGGGCAGAGTATTCCCTATTTTAGGACTATCCAAAAAATTTCCTGTTTCATAAACAATTAACAACCAACCAGTATTTACCTAAATAAACCACAATCTTCATGAACTAACAAACGAGTTTTTCACCAACACTACCAACCTTATAAATAAGATAATACTAAGCCCATCTCAAAAATACGGAAAGAAAGTGCAATACTAGTAACTAGTCCAATTTAACAAATGAATACTCCTAACACTAATAAAAATGACTATGGAGTGACCCTAAGAGTTCAAAAGAAAAGAGAGTAATAATAAATAAACTCTTCGCCCACGCGAACAAGTGCGGGGCTCACCAGGAATGGTCAACTCGTGTACTCTAATTAATGAAATCCTCACTTGCGTCAACTGCTTTCTCTGTATAAAAAAATAGCGGGGAGTGAGTCGCTAGCTCAGTGAGTAATAACACTTAACTACAATCATTTTTGATTGGGGACAAGTCATAAATACATGCTTGTATAATAAAATTCAGAAATTATCATAAAAATAAAATGCCCTTTCAAAACGGTTAGAATAATCAGTCTCATCATGTATTTCCTGTAAAAGAAATTAATTTAATAATTCGGTAATAAACTCGGTAAGCACTACATCATATCAAATCTTTATATTTGGGAGGTTTCTAAGGAAGGATCATGTAATCTGTATCACTTATGTGGACCCTTTGTAAAAGGAGTCAAATATAACTGTAGGTCCCTAAACGAAGAAAAACTGTAATTGAATGCTAGTTCTACCTTTCCACTAGCGAGGGCTATTACTGTAATCGGTAAATACAAAGTGCACCAGGTCTAACGAACCCGCCGTTAGTTACGGTATCCTTCAAAGTCTCCTCCCATTTATACTCTTTCTTGTAAATAGTAAATACTCGTACAAAAGCATTTTCAAAATAATAAAGGGCATATCATTCCTTATCAAATCTTATAATTTTATTTTGGTAACAGTAATCATGCCTCAAGTAACAGTAAAACATATCTAGTAACAGTGAGAATACTTCAAATAACTGTAACATCTCAAGTAACGGTAAAACATATCTAGTCACAGTAAAAATATTTTCATTAATCGGTAAACATCTCAAGTAAACTGTTCGGTATCATATCAAGTAAAGGACTTGTCCCGCATGCAATTTCAAAGCATCGGTAATACATTTATTTTCAAAATCATATATAAACCATGCAGGTTATGAAAACACAAATTGTGGTAAGATTACTACTCACAATACTCGTGCCGAAATATCAAATGCGTCAATTCGAGCAGTTCGTACAACTTCCTTTAGTAAATCTTTATTATCACAAACACTAGTTAAGTATCAACCTCATGAACTACCGACATATTCTGGTTTTAATCTATCAAATTTCCTCCTGATTCCATTGGAAATAACCTCAATTATGCTACATAAGACATATCAAAGTGTTCTCTGTCATTCTTAATTTCTCAGTTCATGAGTCGAACATCAGGTAATAACCTTATCATAATAAAAATATTCGAACCTAATGCTACCCATTATAATTAAGCACCAACTAAATTCCAATATCAGATTTAAAGATTTAAACAATTCAAACTTAAACAATCTCAAATACTCTTCAAAATAGGTTATACCCAAATATGTGCATAGCTAAACCCAATTAAAGTTACATATATCATCTTTCTCACTAGAATTTAGCTTCAGTTTCTAATGAAAGCTCAGATACTCGGGGAAACAACTTAAATAGAATCAAAGTAACATTAACCTGTATAAGCTGATGTGTGGCAGTAACTATGAGCTTCAACTCTGGTCCTTCTTTTGTCTTGTATGGTTTAATGACAAAACTTTATTCTCCTAAACCTTCTTTCACGTTGCTGAAGTATTTCACCTTGGTTTTTGATTGAGATATCCAGTATCTTTCTCCAGGTAAAGCTTTTCTCTCTATTCCCTTTTGATTCTTTAATCTTGGAATATGCCTCCCCCCAAATCCCTAACTCCCGTAGTGCAAGATTTATGGTGGGCTCGGCCCATTTATTGCTCTTAGTATATTCTTTTTCTCTTTTGTCTCTTCTTTTATTTTATTTATTTTAGCTAATGACTTACATGTCCATAGTTAAAAATGGGTTATTACATCTTCCCCACCTTATTAAATTCGGTCCCCAAATTTAAAATAAGTATGCACCTATAGATTAAAACATGTACGGTGTATAGTTCACTCATATATCATCTTCCATTTCCGAGTAGCTTCTTCTATAATATGATTTTTCCATACGAATTTTACAAATATAATTTTTTTGACCGTAAATTTCTTACTTTGCTATTGACAATATTCTATATTTTTTTTATCAAGCAGTATGGTCGGTACTTTAAGCACATGAGAAGAGTGTGATATACATTTTCTTCACATAGAAATATGAAACACTGGATGAATAAAAGATAAATGAGGAGGAAGTGCTAGACGATATATCACATCTCCCACTCGGTCAAGTATCTCGTCCGGTCCTGTAACCTCGGGTTCAACTTACCTTATTTTCTGAATCGCACCATGCCTTTTATAGGAGGGAATCATAGGAACACTGTGTCTCTAATTGTGAATACTAAGTCTCTTATCCTCTTATCCGTATAAGATTTTTGTCTTTGAGCTGTGAGCAATATCTGCATGATTAATTGGATCTTGTTAATAGCTTCCTACTCCGTGTCTAGTACCAAAATCATAGCCTCACTGATTTTAAATCATCCAATAGGAGAACGACACCACCTACTATACAATGATTCATACCATGCCATCTGAATGTTAAACTGACAATTATTTTTTTGTAGGAAAGTTCAGATAAAGGTAGGTACGCATCCCAATTACCTCCAAATTCAAGAATACGTGCTCTCAACATATCATTCTAGATCTTTATAGTATGTTCAGACTTTCCGTCTGACCGTTGATGAAATGCATTATTAAGATTTACTTATGTATCCAATGCTTCTTAAAAAGATATTCAAGGCGTACGGTAAATTTTGATTCTCTTTAAGGAATGATGAATAATAGAACCTATGGACTCGGACAATTTTCCATTTATGTATCGATACATATTTCAACTTATTGCAAGAAGTTTTTACTAGAAAGAAGTGTACCTACTATATAAGTCAATTTACAATTTTCCAGATATAATCATAACCTCTAATTTAAATTTTTTTTAGGTGTCTGTCTCAAAATTTACTAAATTCGATTTTATTTTTACTTTGAAACTCGAGTTGTTGTAGTGGTCCTGCAAGTTGAAAATTCTTGCCTTGACATGCTAGCAAGTCAAATAGTTAGAAATAAGAAAAAAAAAATCTTTCCCCTTTCATTTCTCCCAAATATAATTTTCTTCTAGTTATAGTACATCTTATTGGACCCTAAATGTACAGTGTATCTAGAGTTGTGAGCTCCTCAAGAATAACTTGTCTCAATCCATCTATATTTGGTAGACATAAACTGCTACTTAGTCGAAGAATACCACCACTATCAATAGTTATATTCTTGCTTTTAATAGCTAGGATCTCATCTCGATATTTAAATAATCTCTCATCTTTATACTGAGTGAACTTTATGTGCTCCAATAATGAAGACCTAGCTTTATCAAAAGCTAACAATGTCTCTTAATTCTCCATACTAAACTTGATACAAGTACCATTTAGTCTCTACATATTTTAAGCCAAAAGTCTTTTTGACAAAACTATATGTGCCAAATTGCTCATAGATTTTTATGCTCAATGCATCAGCCACCATATTGGTCTTTCCATAACGATACCAAATAAACAATCATAGTCATTGGGTATTTCATCAACCAAAACTGTGGAAGATTTAGATGCCTGCGTTGAAAAATATTCTTTAAGCTCTTATGGTCAGTATAAATCTCACAATTTTTGCTGTATAAGTAATGCCTCCAAACCTTCAAAGCCAACATCACTACAACTAAGTCTAAATCATAAGTAAGATAGTGTAGGTCGTGCTTCTTGAATTATCTCGAAGCGTAAGATATAACATAATTATAGTAATAAGAACATATCCTAATCCATCCTCAGAGCATCAAAAATATCATGAGTCCTCCAAAACCTGATTGTAAGGCTAATACTAGGGTAGTTGTTAAACGTGTTTTGGATTCCTAAAGCTCTGTTCATATTCCTTTGTCTACTAGAACTTTGCATTTTTTTGGGGTGTTAACTAGGTTAGTGGTGGTGCTATTTTGGAAATATCCTATACCAACCTCCAGTAGTATTCTGCCAAGCCAAGTAGTTGCAGATCTCTATTGGAATAGTTGATCTTTGCCATTTCTGAATTGTTTCCATCTTCTTCGAATTTACCATAATTACATACTTAGTTACAATAAGCTCGACCTAAGTCTATCCAAAATTCACGCTTCAAGAACTTGGCAAAAAACTAATTTTTTCTGGCAACGTCTATAACATATATATATATATATATATATATATATATATATATATATATTTATTTTATATTATGTTGGTACTCGTGTTCTTCCTAGCTACGAGAATATACCAAATTATCTTAAATAAAAACTACGATACTTTTTTTTCAAGAAATAACTCGAGCACCATATTCATTATATCTTATAAAAGCGGCTGGAGAATTTGCCAGTTCAAAAGACATTATAAGTAACTCATAATATCTGTACTGAATTCTAGAGATTGATATCGAAATATCATCTTTTATTATTTTGAGTTGCTAATAACTTGTTGCGGCGTGCAGCCCGATATAATATATATATATCATACTATTGCGGAATGCAGCCCGATCCAATATATAAAATAATCTTTTGCTGCGGCGCACAGCCCGATCCATATTATATAAAATATCCTCATTATTGGGTCCTCAACCCCTCTCAGTCATTAAATTCACAGCCTCTTGGGCAAAATAATATACGGTAGGGATCTCAGCCCTCATTTTTCTTTCATTTATGATTAGCATTTCAAAAATCTGGTTCATATCATTTTTAAACAATTGAAACATGACTGAGGATATAATTTTTAGCAAATAAGTGAGAAACACCAGTCAAAACTCACATAAGGGTTCTACAGGTCGACGCAAGGCCCCAAACATGGCAACAAGCCCAATTCAAAATAATAAAATATATGTCTCAGTCAAAAATGTAGTAAAAATGTTATTCGGGATAGACCAAGTCACATCCCCTGATAGCATTGAACCTCACGCTCATCACACAGCGTGTATCTCAACTCAGTATAGCACTACGTTGTGCAAATCCGGGGTTTCAAACCCTCAGGACATCATTTAAAATCATTACTCACCTCAAGCTGGCCAAAACTCTAGCTCGCTATGCCCTTGCCTCTCAAATTGGCCTCCTCGCGCGTCGAATCTGACCAAAGTCACAACGAATATGTCACATTCTGCTAAGGAGAAAATACCCAATCAAAAACAATCGAAAAATATCAAAATTTACGAAATTGACGAAACCTGAGCCCCGGGTCCACATCTCAAAATTTAGAAATTTTTACATCAACGGGTTCCTTATCTTTCCACGAGTCTAACCATACCAAAATTATTCAATTCCCATATCATTTCGACCCTCAAATCCTCAAATCTATTCGAGAGGGTTTCTAAGATTTTCCCGCTAAATTCACGGATTTAATGCCAAAACTAGCAATATATTAGAGTAATATAACTAAAATTGAGTTAAGAACACTTACCCCGTTGTTCTCTCCAAAAATCTCTCAAAAAATCGCCTTATCTGAGCTCCAAATCGTCAAAAATGGAAAATGGGAACAAAGTCCCATTTTCAGAACTTAACATCTCTGCCTAGGCCATTTTTTTGCTTCTGCGGAAAATTTTTCGCTTTTGTAGAAAATTTTGCTTTTGTGGAAAATTTTTCGCTTTTGCGGCAAATTTCCGCTTCTGCGGTTATGATAGCAACTAGCACTTTCTCTACACGGAAATGACCATAACTCCCTCATACGATGTCCAAATTCGACGATTATTTTTTCTATGGCTCCAAAATTACGATACGGATCTAATGGTTCAATAAAAACTTAATTTGGAGCTACTTTACTTAATACGGTACCCCTTTATATCCAAAGAAACGGCGTTGAAACTTCAAATAAGAGCGCGATACAACCCGAAACACACCCTAGGCCCACGGGACCTCAAACAAAAGCACCAACATATCTTAAAACATCATCCAAACTTGCTCCAATCATCAAAACACCTCAACTAATACCAAAATCGTCAAATTACATCGAATTCAAGCCTAAGTTCTTTCAAAACTTCCAAAACACGCATTCGATCAAAAACCTGACCAAACCACGTCCGAATGACCTAAAATTTTGCACACACATCCCAAATCCCATAAAAAAGCTATAGCAACTCTCGGAATTCCATTCCGACTCCCGGATCAAAATCACACCCATCAACCGAAAATCGCCAAAATACTAACTTCGCCAATTCAAGCCTAATTCTATACCGGACCTCCAAAACCACTTCTGATCATGCTCCTAAGTCACAAATGACCTACCGGAGCTAACATAACCATCGAAATTCACATCCGATCCCTCTAACACATAAGTCAACTTCCAGTTGACTTTTTCAAACTAAGTCTTCCTTAAAGAGACTAAGTGTTTCATTTCTTATCAAAACCACTCCAAATGCAACCCAATCAACTCGACCACATAAGACACGGATAATGAAGCATGTAGAAATAGAAAATGGGAGAAACGGGGCGGTAACTCATGAGACGACAGGCCGGATCGTCACATACTCCCCAACTTAAACAAACGCTCGTCCTAGAGCGAGTTAAGAAACATACCTGAAGCCTCAAATAGGTGAGGATATCTACTCCGCATCTCCCGCTCGATCTCCCAAGTAGCTTCCTCCACGGGCCGTCCTCTCCACTACACTTTCATTGAATCTATATGATTTGATCTCAACTTTCGAACCTGACGACCCAAAATATCCACTAGCTCCACGTCATAGGTCAAATCATCATCTAACTGAACTGTGATAATGTCCAAAACATGAGATGGGTCCCCAACATACTTCCGGAGCATAGAAACATGGAATACTGGTGCACACTCGACATACTGGGTGGCAAAGTAAGCATATAAGCCACCACCCCAATCCTCCTAAGTACCTCAAAAGGTCCAATGAACCGCGGACTCAACTTCCCTTTCTTACCAAATCTCATAACACCCTTCATGGGCGAAACCTTCAGCAAGACTTTTTCACCAACCATGTAAGACACATGTCGAACCTTCCGGTTCGCATAACTCTTCTGACGCGACTATGCTGTAAGAAGTCTTTCCTGAATCACCTTCACTTTCTCTAAGGCGTCCTGAACCAAATCTGTCCCCAACGGCCTAGCCTCGCCGGGATCGAACCAACCCACTGAAGATCTACACTGTCTCCCATACAAGGCCTCATACGGTGCCATCTAAATGCTGGACTGATAGCTGTTGTTGTAGGCAAACTCTGCAAGCAGCAAAAACTCATCCCAAGAACCTCCGAAATCAATCACACAGGCACGCAACATGTCCTCCAGTATCTGAATAGTACACTCGGACTGTCCGTCCGTCTGAGGATGAAATGTTGTGCTTAACTCCACTTGAGTACCCAACTCTTGCTGAAAAGTCCTCCAAAACTGGGAAGTAAACTGAGTACCTCTATCTGAGATAATAGAAACTGGAACATCGTGCAACCGCACAATCTCACGGATAAATATCTCTACCAGCCGCTCCAAAGAAAAAGTAGTACACACCGAAATGAAGTGCGCGGACTTGGTCAGTCGATCCACAATCGCCCAAATAGAATCAAATTTCTTCGAAGTTCGAGGAAGACCACTCACAAAGTCCATAGTGACTCTCTCCCACTTCCACTCAGGAATAATCATCTGGTGAAGCAAACCACCCGATCTCTGATGCTCATATTTCACCTGCTGACAATTGAGACACCGAGCTACAAATCCCACAATATCTTTCTTCATTCTTCTCCATCAATAGTGTTGTCTCAAGTCCTGATACATCTTTGCGGCACCCGGATGAATAGAATACCGTGAGATATGGGCATCCTCCAGAATTAATTCTCTAAGCCCATCCACATTGGGAACACAGATACGGCCCTGCATTCTCAACATACCATCATCATCTATAGTCACATCTATGGCATCATAACGCTAAACTCTATCCTTAAGTAAAAGCAAATGCGGATCATCATACTGGCATTCTCTGATGCGATCATATAAGGAAGACCGAGAAACCATACAAGCCAACACCGACTGGGCTCAGAAATATCTAATCTTACAAACCGATTAGCCAAAGCCTGAACATCAACTGCAAAGGGTCTCTCCCCAACTGGGATGTACGCCAAATCCCCATACTCACTGCCTTCTGACTCAAAGCATCGGCCACTACGTTGGCCTTTCCCAGATGATACAGAATAGTAACATCACAATCTTTAAGCAATTCTAGCCATCTCCGCTGCCTCAAATTAAGATATTTTTGCTTGAACAAATGCTGAAGACTACGATGATTAGTGAACACCTCACAAGATACGCCATACAAATAGTGCCTCCGAATTTTCAATGCATGAACTATGGCAGCCAACTCCAAATCATGAATAGGGTAGTTCTTCTCATAGGGCTTCAACTTATGAGAAGCATAAGCAATAACTCTACCCTCCTGTATCAACACAAAGCCAATCCCAAATTTTGAAGCATCACAATATACAATATATGAACGTGAAGCTGATGGCAAAACCAATACTGAAGTTGTGGTCAAAGCTGTCTTGAGCTTCTGAAAGCTCTCCTCGCACTCATCTGACCATACAAATGGAGAACCCTTCTGAGTCAACTTGGTCAAGGGCGATGCAATGGATGAAAATCCCTGGAAAAATCGGCGATAATAGTCTGCTAACCCAAGAAAGCTATGAATCTCCGTGGCTGAGGATGGTCTATACCAACTCTGCACTGCCTCTATCTTCTTTGGATCAACCTGGATACCCTCGCTGGACACTATGTGTCCCAAGAATGCCATTGAACTTAGCCAAAACACACACTTGGAGAATTTTGCATAAAGCTTCTCCTCCCTCAATCTCTGCAACACTACACGCAAATACTTTGCGTGCTCCTCCTGGCTACGCGAGTAAACCAGAATATCATCAATGAATACAATAACGAATGAATCCAGATAAGGCCAAAATACACTGTTCATCAGATACATGAACGCTGCTGGGGCAATGGTTAGCCTGAAAGACATGACAAGAAACTCATAGTGACCATATCTAGTCCTGAAAGCAGTCTTTGGAATATCTGAATCCCTGATCTTCAATTGGTGATAGCCCGAACGGAGATCAATCTTAGAAAATACCCTTGCTCCCTGAAGCTGATCAAATAAGTCATCAATGCGAGGCAAAGGATACTTGTTCTTCACTGTTACTTTATTCAATTGTCTGTAATTAATGCACATTCTCATGGTGCCATCTTTCTTTTTCACAAACAGGACTAGCGCACCCCAAGGTGACACACTAGGCCGAATGAACCCCTTATCTAGGAGTTCCTAGAGCTGCTCTTTCAATTCTTTCAACTCTACTGGTGCCATACGATACGGTGGAATATAAATGGGCTAAGTGCCCGACACCAAGTCAATACCAAAATCAATATCCCTGTCCCGTGGCATGCCCGGCAGGTCTGCAGAAAATACATAGGGAAAATCCCTCACAACTGGGACAGAATCAATACTAGGAGTCTCAGCTCCAAGATCTCGCACAAAAGCTAGATATGATAGACAACCCTTCCTAACCATACGGTGGGCTTTCAAGAAATAAATTACGCTGCTAGGAACATAATCAATCATACCACGCCACTAGATCCCTAGAACACCCGGAATAGCCAAAGTGACTGTCTTAGCATGACAATCTAGAATAGCATAATACGGAGATAGCCAATCCATGCCCCGAATAACATCAAAATCTACCATGCTCAATAGCAATAAATCAACTCGGGTCTCTAGACCCCCAATAATCACAACACATGACCGGTATACACGGTCCACAACAACAATATCGCCCACCGGGGTAGACACATGAACAGGTAAAGAAAGAAACTCCCAAGTCGTACTCAAATAATGGGAAAAATATGAAGACACATATGAATAGGTGGAACCGGTATCGAATAATACAGCGGCATCTCTGTGGAAGACTGAGACAATACCTGTAATGACAGCATCTGAAGCATTGGCATCTGTCCTGTCTGGAATAGCATAGAAACGGGCCTGGCCACCCCCTGATTGACCTCCCCCTCTGGGGCGACCCCTGGCTGCCTGACCTCCACCCCTAGCTGGCTAAGCGGGCTGTGAAATAACTGGAGCAGAAGTCGAGGGCTGACCCCTCTGCTGATGATGACCATCCTGAAGTCGAGGACACTGTCTCCTCATATTCCCAAACTCTCCGCACTTATAACAACTACCCGGTTATGGAGGTGGGGACTGATGGGAACCTCTAGCACTAGAAGGACCTGCCACGGTAGAACCTTAGACTAATGGGGAACGGGATGAACTCTGAGCTGGGAGGGCGCTGAGTGTTGAATAGCCATGCTGAGAACCCTGATAACCACAGCCTGAAGATGCCCCACGATGCTCTGGGCGAGCAGACTGAGCGGGCCTAAAAGAACGGCCTCTATGCTGGAACTGGCCCCTCGAAGGAGCACCACTAGAACTACCAGGACCTAGAGGCCTCTTGGCCTCCCTCTCCTCCCTATCTTGTCGGCGAGCCGTCTCAATCTCACGGGAAATATCAACCACATCCTCAAATGAAACAGTCAAAACTCTATCTCTAGTCATCAGTATACGGAGATGGTATTTAAGGCCATCAACAAATCTCCTGATCCGCTCACTGTCGGTCAGAACGATCCAACTGGCAAAACAAGCCAACTCAAAAAATCTTGCCTCATACTGAGACACAGTCATATCTCCCTACTTAAGCCACTCAAATTGCTTGCGTAGCTCCTCCCTGCGAGACTGTGGTACATATCTCTCCAAGAATAGAGTGGAGAACTCCGGCCAAGTAAGGGGCATTGCACCAATCGGTCTACGCCTCTCATATGACTCCCACCAAGTGAAGGCAGCTCCCGTAAACTAAAAATTAGTGAATGCCACACTGCTAGTCTCAAGAATTCTTGTTGTACGGAGCATCCACTGACACTTGTCAAGAAAACCATATGCATCCTCGCCCTCAGCACCACTGAATGACGGAGTCTGGAGTCTACCAAACCACCAAGGCGACGCTGCTCATCATCTGGCATAACTGGCACTACATACTCCTGAACTTGTGTAATAGTATGAGCTGGAGGTTCCTCTGGCGTCTGAAGTCCCTTCGCTACCTGCTCAGGCGCATGATTAACAGGAGTCTGGGTGCCTTCCCTGGCCTGTGAAGCAGCTGCGGTTGTAGTGGCTGAAACCCCCTAAGCCAGGTCGGTGCAAACTGTCAAAATCTGAGCCAAGGTCTCCTGAAGACCCGGAATCACAATAGGCATAACTGGTGCTTGAACTGGTACAACTACAGGAGCCTGATCTGGAACCGGGGCAGCTGGTGGATCAACAGTTTTGCCCTCGCTACTCTTCCTCTGCCACATCCACGACCGCGTCCACGGCCTCTAGTGGCATCAGTGAGTGGCATTGGTGGTCATCCACCTCGTCCAGTTTCATGAGTCCTCGCCATCTGCGAGAGAATAGAATAATAGAAATTTAGTGTTCGGATCAACAAGGTCGCACGACAAGAATTTCAAGAATATGAAGTTTTTCCTGAAGGTTCTGCAGCCTCTCGAGGATAAATACAGACGACTCCATACCGATCCGCGAGACTCTACTAAATCAACTCATGACTCGCGAGACCAAGTAACCTAAGCTCTGATACCAACTTGTCACGACCCCAATCCCGGTCGTGATGGCGCCCGACCAATTACCACTCACACTCCCTTCTTATTTAAAATTTATTACCAATTAACAACTTTAATCACCAATTTGAAATAATTAGAAGTTTGAAATAAAAGATGAAATATGCGTAAAGACATAATAATATCCCTACAAATGCCCAATGATCTGGTGTCACAAGTTTGAGCCTCTAATACAAGGTTTCAATAATATAATACAAGAATATGCCTAAAATGCGGAATAGTAAGTAACAATAGAGGGAGGAATCGGGTCTACGAACGCCATGCAGCTACCTCGATAACTCCGATGAAATCTGAACGACAAGAAAGCTCGCTTTATGCCTCAGGGATACCTGTAACTGCACACACGATGTAGGGAGTAATGTGAGTACTCCGACCTAGTGAGTAATAACAATAAATAATGGCTGATAGTATGAAATCACATAAAGGCACTAATACGTTCTATATCAAAACAGTAAAACAATTTAAACAGCAAGTGATAGAGAAATAAAGTGAAATTCCTTAAGCCAGGTAAAACAAGTATAATCAGCATGAATCCGCTCCTCAAGCATTTCAGTTCATTTATTTGTTCTTATTCTCAGTTCTCAATTCATATACTTCTCACAATAACCGAATCAATAAATATATATACTGTTGTGGCGTGCAACCCACTTTGTATATCGTTGTGGCGTACAACCCGATCCATAATGATAATAGTCAATGGCACTCACTGGGGGTGTGCAGACTCCGGAGGGGCTCCTACAGCCCAAGCGCTACGTTGTTGCGGCGCGCAGCCCGATCCATATATATATATAATTATTGTGACGTGCAGCCCGATCCATATAAGTAATAGCTGCGACGTGCAGTCCGATCCAATATATATATCATATTTGTTGCGGCATGCATATTGATCCAAAATATAAAATATTCTTTTGCTACAGCGTGCAGCGCCATCTATATTATATAAAATATCCTCACTATTGGGTCCTCAACCCCTCTCAGTCATTAAATTCACAGCCTCTCGTGCAAAATAGTATACGGTAGGGATCTCAACCCTCATTTTTCTTTCATTTATGATTAACATTTCAAAAATCTGGTTCATATCATTTTTAAAAAAATTGGAAACATGATTGAGGATATAATTCTTAGAAAATAAGTGAGAAAAACAAGTCAAAACTCACATAAGGGTTCTATAGGTCGGCACAAGGCCCCAAACATGGCAACAAGCCCAATTCACAACAATAAAATATATGTCTCAGTAAAAAATGTAGTAAAAATATCATTCGGGATGGACCAAGTCACATCCCCTGATAGCATTGAACCTCACGCTCATCACACAGCGTGTATCTCAACTCAGTATAGCACTACGTTTTGCATATCCGGGTTTTCAAACCCTCAAGACATCATTTAAAATCATTACTCACTTCATGCTGGCCAAAACTCTAGCTCGCTATGTCCTTGCCTCTCAAATTGGCCTCCTCATACGTCGAATCTGACCAAAGTCACAACGAACATGTCACAATATGCTAAGGAGACAATACCCAATCAAAAACAATAGAAAAATATCAAAATTCACGAAATTGACAAAACCCAAGCCTTGGTCCCACATCTCGAAATTCAAAAAATTTACATCAACGGGTTCCTTATCTTTCCACGAGTCTAACCATACCAAAATTATCCAATACCCATATCATTTTAACCCTCAAATCCTCAAATCTATTCGAGAGGGTTTCTAAGCTTTTTCCGCTAAATTCACGGATTTAATGCCAAAACTTGCAATAGATTCGAGTAATATAACCAAAATTGGGTTAAGAACACTTACCTCATCGTTCTCTCCAAAAATCTCTCGAAAAATCGCCTTATCCGAGCTCCAAATCGTCAAAAATGAAAAATGGGAACGAAGTCCCATTTTCGGAACTTAACATCTCTGCCCAGGCCATTTTTCCGCTTCTGCGTTTATGATAGCAACCAGCACTTTCTCGACACGGAGATGAGCATAACTCCCTCATACAATGTCCAAATTCGACGATTCTTTTGGCTATGGCTACAAAATTACGATACGGATCTAATGGTTCAATAAAAACTTAATTTGGAGCTCATTTACTTAATATGGTACCCCTTTATGTCCAAAGAAACGGGGTTGAAACTTCAAATAAGAGCGCGATACAACCCGAAAAACATCTGAGGCCCACGGGACCTCAACCAAAAGCACCAACATATCTTAAAACATCATCCAAACTTGCTCCAATCATCAAAACACCTCAACTAACACCAAAATCGTCAAATTACATCGAATTCAAGCCTAAGTTCTTTCAAAATTTCCAAAACACGCATTCGATCAAAAACCCGACCAAACCACGTCCGAATGACCTGAAATTTTGCACACAAAAATTCCAAATTCCCTAACGAAGCTACAGCAACTCTCGGAATTCCATTTCGACTCCCAGATCAAAATCTCACCCATCAACTGGAAATCGCCAAAATACTAACTTTGCCAATTCAAGCCTAATTCTATATCGGACCTCCAAAACCACTTTCGATCACGCTCCTAAGTGACAAATTACCTCCCAGAGCTAACCGAACCATCGAAATTCATATCCGAGCCTTCTAACACATAAGTCAACTTCCGGTTGACTTTTTCAAACTAAGCCTTCCTTAAAGAGACTAAGTATTTCATTTCTTATCAAAACCACTCCAAATGCAACCCAATCAACTCGACCACATAAGACATAGATAACAAAGCATGTAGAAATAGAAAATAGGAGAAACGGGGCGGTAACTCATGAGACGACAGGCCGGGTCGTCACACGTTATGAGCTATAGGATATTTCATGAAGAGATCTACGGAACAGGCAACTTTTAGACTAGAGAACATTGCGAATACATGAAATACTACTTTACTCTTAGGGATGCCAACAAGAGAAACACAACTACTTTGGGAATAATTTCACTAAGTGTTTATGAATCACTTCCTTCTTGATAGTTTGTGACGTGAACTTGCCTGTTAAATCATTTAAGAAATTGATTTAGATGATAGGTATACATACATATAACACCATACTTTCTCATCTAGATACGCAAGTAACATCTTAAGTTTAGAGTCTTGTTGAAAGGTTGGTTAATTGTTAAAACAAGGTAGTAACTGCATATATGAAGACTTAAACCTATTCTATAGCAATTGCACTTACCAGAAAGATTGAAAATATGGACATGATAGGCGTGCAAGAACTCATATAAGAAGATCGAATTAGAATATCTTTGATAACAATACGATAGGGGATTCAAAAATTACTAAATAAAAACAAAAAAAAATCAAGAAACTTGCGGAAGCTAAAAGGAAATAAATAAACAAAAAAAAGGCGGAAAATTAAAGATAGATTGAATTCAAGAAAGAGTTTCTTGGATTCAAGAAGTCTATTCTTGAAGTTGAATCCTAACAACAACAATTAGCTAACAAAGAACTAATTGCCTTTGGTAGAGAATTAAAAATAAGAGATAGATTGTGAAACCCGTCCCTTTAGAATAACAAGAACAACAATAAACCTAAACTTATCACCTTTCTTAAATACCTAGAAGTGATCTAAGATTTCGAAAGAGTTTAATCTTACCACCTTAAGTTGAGTCTTGAAGGTTGAAGAATAAATCCAAGAGTAGCCACACACAAGAGTGCAAGAAAATCTCACAATTTTTATTGATAATAATCTAAATAATCTACCTAAAAACAAATAATATACCCCTTTATATAGAGGGATCACGAAATTAAGGCTAAGAAACAAGGAAATAAAGTCCTAAACTACTTTGGACAACAAGTCCAACTAATTTAGGAAAAGGAAAATACTAGGAAGCAAAAACCAAGTCATTCTTGGAAAGTAATTCCAATAATCTTAGGAAAATAAAAACAAAACCTTAACTACCTAGGAAAGCATCAAATATGTCCTAACTAACTAGGAAACAAAATAAGAAAACTTGGGCGCCAAGTTGGCTCTTTTGCGAGTCGATTTAGGCGCCTAATTTAGGCCCTCCTTGGCTGGTGCTTGGACCCCAATCAACCTCCTCTTGGACTTGGACTTGGACTTGGACCATGAAATGAGTGTAACACTTAGCTAAATACTCTCCATAATTTTATAGATCTTGTTCCACCATTAGCGCCTTCTTGATCTCCCATTGAAGCCTAACAACCATGTCTTACTTCTCCTTAGCTTGAGACCTTGTGAATGGCTCTCTTGGTGCTTCCACAGCCTTATCCTTGTCCATGAAGCTATCAATCTTTTAGTATGGATTTTAATATGAGTCGAAAATTTAAAAATCAAGAACATTTTGAGATATTAAGTGATCCTTTCGGGTTGCCACTTCTGTAAAAAAATCTATAATAGTTAAACATGTGTTTAAAGATTTTAAGATTCAAGATAAGAGAAGAAAACCCTAACTAACCAAGTTGTACTTGATATGGTTGACTCTAACGTACAGATGGATATGGATTAATTATCTTCTTACCATGCTACCCTCGATTATTATGGAAAGACTATTAGGTTTGATGGACTTTAAAGGCTAGTTTTGTCCAAAAAGGGGATTATAGGTTTTAGAGATGAGCAAATTATATATTTTGAAGACTTAACGGTTATAGAAGAAAGTTTGATTGGTTCTCATAGATATGGTAAGGGGCACAAAAGAAGAAACACTTAGTTTGAGAAAAAAAAAAGAGGTATCATAATGAGAGATTCTCTAATGTATTCCTAAGGATTTACTAGGACTACCTTCAATAAGTAGACTTCGGTATTGAGCTGACACCTGACACGCAAACAATATCATATGACACCAACAGAATTGAGAGAGCTAATTAAATAATTGAGATACTTATCGGATACAGATTTTATCATATCGAGTGTTGCACCATGGGGTACACCAATATTGATTGGAAAAAAAAAAGGATAAGCCTAAAAAAATGTGCGCCAACTACAGATAATTAAATAAGATAACAATACACAACAAATGCCCATTGTCTTCTTTAGATAACTTGTTGATCAGTTACAAGGAGCCTCCCACTTTTAAAAGGTTGATCTCCAGTCTAATACATAGATTGGATCGGGCTGCACGTCGCAACAATTACTTATATGGATCGGGCTGCATGTCGCAGCAAATATATATATATATATATATATGGATCGGGCTGCATGTCGCAGCAAATATATATATATATATATATATGGATCGGGCTGCGCGCCGCTGCAACATAGCTCTTGGGATGTAGGAGCCCCTCCGGAGTCTGCACAGCCCTAGTGAGCGCAGTTGACTATTATCATTATGGATTGGGCTGTATGTCACAGCGATATACGGAGCTGGCTGCACGTCACAACGGTATATATATTTATTGATTCGGCTATTGTCAGAAGTATATGAATTGAGAACTGAGAATAAGAACGAATAAATGAACTGAAATGCTCGAGGAGCGGATTCATACTGATTATACCTATTTTACCTGGCTAAATGAATTTCACTTGATTTCTCTATCACTTGCTGTTTAAATGGTTTTACTGTTTTGATATAGAACTGCTTAGTGCCTTTACGTGATTTCATACTGTTAGCCATTATTTATTGTTATTACTCACTGGGTCGGAGTACTCACATTACTCCCTGCACCGTATGTGCAGTTACAGGTATCCCTGGGGCATAGAGCGAGCTTTCTTGTCGTTCAGCTTTCATAGGAGTTATCGAGGTAGCTGCGTAGCATTGGCAGACCCGATTCCTCCCTCTATTGTTACTTACTATTCCGCATTTTAGACATATTCTTGTATTAGATTGTTTAAACCTTGGATTAGAGGCTCAAACTTGTCACACCAGATCATTGGGCATTTGTAGGGATATTATTATGGCTTTCTGCATATTTCATCTTTTATTTCAGACTTCTAGTTATATCAAATTGGTGATTAAAGTTGTTAATTGGTAATAAATTTTAAATAAGAAGGGAGTGTGAGTGGTAATTGGTCGGTCTTGCCTAACATTGTGTTGGGCGCCATCACTACCGGGATTGGGGTCGTGACATAACATGGTAAATATTTTACTAAAACCTTTAAGGATCCTTTGAAATATTAGAAATAGTAAACTTAGTAGTTTCAATTTTAGGAACTTTATTAGGAATATTTTGTTGTTCCGTACAATCTTCTAGGTGCATGATGAATTTAGAGCCCATATTTTGTTGCTTATTCTTCTTATGTTTATCCAAAAAGATCTCAATTTTTTTTATGGAGGTCAGTACCTTTTTGTGATAGCACTCCTCTATCACTATAATGGTAGACTAGTATACATTTTCGAAATGGACTCTATTACGCATCTTAGCGGGAAGCACCTCATATGGCACAATTAACCTTTCACTCGCCTTTTATGCTACTTATGTAGCATTCTTTTGCTTGGAGATGGTTGCATGTCCATTGGCAAAATTTGACGTCTTTGAAGTTTGAACCTCTAACCAAATTTTATTATAGGGTAATTGGTCTGAGCCATCCACGAATAGGATAAGTAATGATAGATTCAGTTATTTGACCCTAATCGCCACACACGTACGGAGGAATAAGAAAGAAATACAAGATACATCCTATCACGCCCTCGCAGAATCACGATTATGGGAATGGTCGGCTACATAACCATAATTGAGATTCTACTACTGACGTGTGCTCCATTAGTCACAAGAATAACCTAAGCTCTTATACCAACTTTGTCACGACCCAATTTAGGATCATGACCGGCGCTTTGGAGCAAGTGCTCTCAAGTAAGCCTCATCGATAATTTACAGAAAATCGGACAGAGTTTCCCCTATTTTAGGACTATCCAAAACATTTTCTGTCTCATAAACAATTAACAACCAACCAGTATTTACCTAAATCAACCACAATCTTCATGAACTAACAAACGAGTTTTTCACCAACACTCCCAACCTTATAAATAAGATAATACTAAGCCCATCTCAAAAATATGGAAAGAAAGTGCAATACTAGTAACTAGTCCAATTTAACAAATGAATACTCCTAACACTAATAAAAATGACTATGGAGCGACTCTAAGAGTTCAAAAGAAGAAAGAGTAATAATAAATAAACTCTTCGCCCACGCGAACAAGTGCGGGGCTCACCAGGAATGGTCAACTCGTGTACTCTAATTAATGAAATCCTCGCTTGCATCAACTGCTTTCTCTGTATAAAAAAATAGCGGGGAGTGAGTCGCTAGCTCAGTGAGTAATAACACTTAACTACAAACGGTTTTGATTGGGGACAAGTCAGAAATACATGCTTGTATAATAAAATTCAGAAATTATCATAAAAATAAAATGCCCTTTCAAAACGGTAAGAATAATCAGTCTCATCATGTGTTTCCTGTAACATAAATCAATTTAATAATTCGGTAATAAACTTGGTAAGAACTGTATCATATCAAATCTTTATGTTTGGGAGGTTTTCAAGGAAGGATCATGTAATCTGTATCACTTATGTGGACCCTTTGTAAAAGGAGTCAAATATAACTGTAGGTCCCTGATCGAGGGAAAATTGTAATTGTATGCTAGTTCTACCTTCCCACTAGCGAGGGCTATTACTGTAATCGGTAAATTCAAGGTGCACCGGGTCTAACGAATCCGCCGTTAGCTACGGGATCCTTCAAAGTCTCCTCCCATTTATACTCTTTCTTGAAAATAGTAAATACTTGTACAAAAGCATTTTAAAAAAAAATAAAGGGCATATCATTCCTTATCAAATCTTGTAATTTTATTTTGGTAACAGTAATCATGTCTCAAGTAACAGTAAAACATGTCTGGTAACAGTGAGAATACTTCAAATAACCGTAACATCTTAAGTAACGGTAAAACATATCTAGTCACAGTAAAAATATTTTCATTAATCGGTAAACATCTCAAGTAAACTGTTCGGTATCATATCAAGTAAAAGACTTGTCCCACATGCAATTTCAAAGCATCAGTAATACATTTATTTTCAAAATCATATATAAACCATGCAGGTTATGAAAACACAAATTGTGGTAAGATTACTACTCACAATACTTGTACCGAAATAACCTCAATTAGGCTACATAAGACATATCAAAGTATTCTTTGTCATTCTTAATTTCTCAGTTCATGAGTCGAACATCAGGTAATAACTTTATCATAATAAAAATATTTGAACCTAATGCTACCCATTATAATTAAGCACCAACTAAATTCCAATATAAGATTTAAAGATCTAAACAATTCGAACTTAAACAATCTCAAATACTCTTCAAAATAGGTTATACCCAAATATGTGCATAGTTAAACCCAATTGAAGTAACATATATATCATCTTTCTCACTAGAATTTTGCTTCAGTTTCTAATGAAAGCTCAGATACTCGGGGAAACAACTTAAATAGAATCAAAGTAACATTAACCTGTATAAGCAAATGTGTGGCAGTAACTATGAGCTTCAACTCTGGTCCTTCTTTTGTCTTGTATGGTTTAATGACAAAACTTTATTCTCCTAAACCTTCTTTAATCTTGGAATATTCCTCCCCCCAAATCCCTAACTCCCGTAGTGTAAGATTTATGGTGGGCTCGGCCCATTTATTGCTCTTAGTATATTCTTTTTCTCTTTTGTCTCTTCTTTTAATTTATTAATTTAGCTAATGACTTAAATGTCCATAGTTAAAAATGGGTTATTACATTGGTACTCTTGTTATAACTGTAAATATTATATATGGATCGGGTTGCACGCCGCAACAATATTATACATGGATTGGGTTGCACGCTGCAACAATATTATATATGGATCGGGTTGTACGCCACAACAATATTATATATGGATCGGGTTTCACGCTACAACAATATTATATATGGATCGGTTGCACGCCGCAATAGTATTTTATGAGAGCGGGTGGTACGCCTACCACGAGATATAATAAAATGGGAGCGGGTGGTACGCCTACCTCGACATATAATAAAATGGGAGCGGGTGGTACGCCTACCACGAGATATATTAAAATGGGAGCGGGTGGTATGCCTACCATAAGATATAATAGAATGAGAGTGGGTTGCACGCCTGCAACAAGATGTGAAAAGAAAGTGAAATTTGCCTTTGTTTTTTTTCCTTATTCTTGTTAGTGGTTGGATTTTGATTCCTTTATAATTCTTTTTATATTTTATTTCTGCCAGTCATTCCCCAAATCATTTTTCCCCTCCCATCCTTACTTATTTATTTTTGCTTTATTTTTCGTTGTATATTATATAATTGCACAGGTTTATTTGGTGGTCTGGTCCTAGCCTCGTCACTACTTCGCCTGGGTTAGGCTAGGCACTTACCAGCACATGGGGCCGGTTTTGCTAATACTACACTCTGCACTCTTTTGTGCAGACCCCAGTGTTGTAGACTTTGGACCGCAGTGAGATTGTTGATTCTTGGTAATCAGGCAACCCGAGCTAGTCCGGCAGGTGTCCGCAAGCCTTGGCGTCTTCTTCTATCTATTATTCATGTTTCTTTCATGCATTTCTAAAGACAATGTTGTATTTATTTCTTCAGGACCTTTATTTGTAGTATTCTTAGACCGACTGTAAAACTGTGACGCCAGTTCTGGATAGTCGAGACTCAAACTGTTGTACTAGGTATTTATATTCAGATATTTTGTTGTTTTCTTCCGCGTATGTTAAATTTCGTTGTTTAAATGTTATTATTAAAATTTCTAATGTATACAAAATGAGTAAACCGGGTAAATTGTGAAATTAATTAGCTTGCCTAGCTCATACTAGTAGGCGCTATCACGACTCCCAAGGGTGGAAATTTGGGTCGTGACAAGTTGGTATCAGAGCTCTAGATTACATAGCTCTCACAGTTCACAGACAAACTTAGTAGAGTCTGAGGGATTGGTACAGAGACGCCTGTATTTATCCCCCTAAGGCTACAGAGTTAGGAAAAGTTTCACTTCTATTCTTCCCTGTCGTGCGATTTTGTTCTCTCAAGTATAAATTGGAACCTTTACTCTTGTCCTTTCGCCAATGGCGAGGTCATGTACCGCTTCTTCAGACGAACAATAGCACAGACCAGTGATAGATTAGCTACGTCTTCGGAGGTTTTGTGGAGGTTGGATAAGTTTCACCAAGCTCTTCACCACTACATTCAGCGGTACATCTACTAAGATCCCCAGGATTATCTAGACAGTTGTCTTGAGGTTCTCAGGAACATGGGAATCGTGGAGACCAATAGGGTCGATTTTGCTACCTTTTGCTAGTTTGGATCCGCCAAGACCTGTTGGAGAGATTATTGATTGGCTATACCAATTAGGTCATCAACTTCGACTTGAGAATAGTCACGTAGCTATTTCTAGAGAAGTTTCTCCCCATCACTCAGAGAGAGGCCTATCGGAGGCAGTTTGAGCGTCTCCAGCAGGGTCCTATCACTGTTACTCAACACGAGATTAAATTCATTGACTTGGCTCGTCATGCTCTTATCATACTTTCCACTATGAGAGAGAGTGAGGAGGTAAAGGTATTAGAGGTGGAGGTAAAGGTATTAGAGGTGGAGTTGCAGGTACTTTTCTGGTTTGTGGTAGAGAAGCTTCGGTCTTATTTTGCACCGTATCTGATCATGCCTAGTGATTCTCTGAGTGCTCCTATTTATGTGTCTACACTGGTGGGTGATTCTATTGTAGTAGATCGAGTCCATCGTTCTTGTATTGTAGTGATTGGGGGTTTGGAGACTCGAGTAGATTTATTGCTTCTGGACATGGTTGATTTCGATGTTATATTGGGGATGGACTAGTTATCACCTTATCACGCTATATTGGATTGTCATGCCAAGACTGTGACCTTAGCCTTATCGGGTTTGCCTCGTTTAGAGTGGAGAGGGACTCCTGGTCATTCTCTGAGTGCTCCTATTTATGTGTGTGACGAACAAAAGGATTATCAGTTGTTTCCTTACTCATTTTGTGCATCCGTGACCTCAAAAACCTCATTTAGGGTCACCTCGATTTGCGTGCGTAGTCCGGGCGCATAGCTGGAAAGCCTAAATATAAAATTCTATGAAAAAAATGCTAAAATTTGGTATTAAAAAATAGTTTGACCTGGTAAACATTTTGGGTAAACGGACCTGGACTCGTGATTTGATGGTCCCTGAGGATCCGTAGAAAAATATGGGACTTAGGCGTATGCCCCGAATCGAATTCCGAGGTTCCAAGTTCGAGAAATGAATTTCTGAGTAAATTTTTTTTGAAATTATTAAGAAAATTGGAAATGAAATTTGATTAGAACGTATTGGTATCGGGTCCGTATTTTGGTTCCGGCGTCTGGTACAGGTCTTATATATGGTTTAAGCACTTTCTGTAAAGTTTGGTTGAAAATGGACGTCGTGTAATGTGTTTCGGACTTAAAATGGAAATTTGATGTTTTATGAAAATTTGGAAGAAATTATGAATTTTGAGGCTTAATTCGATGTATATTATTTTATTTTGGCGATTTGATCGCGGGAGTAAGTCCGTAAGATATTTTTAAGGTTGTGTGTATGTTTGGTTTGGAGCCCCAAGGGCTCGGGTGAGTGTTGGATAGGCCACGGGTTGTATTTTTTAAACTTTGGAAAATATAGTATCCCTGATATGCAGGCTTCACATTTGCGAAGCCAGCATCGCAAATGCGAGCCGTTCATTGCAAATGCGAAGATGGGCCCTAGGCTGCTATGCGAAGCTTTCCTTCACAAATACGAAGGTTGAGCTTTCGCAAATGCGATGCATATTTTGCAAATGCGAAGTGCTTCTATTTGGACTGAGTTCGCAAATGCGAACCATTTTTCGCAATTCCCACATTTGGCAGTCCAGCAACTTTATACGTAGTCGAATTTTTGGACATTTTTCACCATTCTTTCAAAACACAAACCCCTTAGGCGATTTTTCAAGAGTAAGTTTCATTCCAAATCATTTGTAAGTCGATTTTTACTCAATTCTTTCAATCATTAACATCATCTAACATGTTTTCCACTTAAAATCAGTAATTTTCGTGGGTAAAATTAGGGGTTTTGGGTAGAACCTAGATTTTCTAAAAATTGGGGATTTGGACCTCAATTTGAGGTCCGATTTCAAAACAAATTACATATTTGAGTTCGTGGGGGAATGGGTAGCTGGGTTTTGGTTCGAACCTCGGGTTTTGACCACCTGGGCTCTGGGGCAATTTTGGAATTTTTGGGAAAAAAACTTTGGGAAATTTATTTTTATGCATTCAAATTGATTCATTTATTATTTATTAAAGTAATTGAGTAATTTGTGGCTAGATTCGAGTGGATTGGAGGTGGATTCACAGGTTAAAGCTATAGTTGAGGTTTGAGTGGAATTCAAGGCATTGAGGTAAGTGTTTGGTTTAACCCTAGCTTGAGGGAATAGGATTTGAGTCTTATTTGCTATGTGGTAATTGATCGAGTACGATGTATAGGCATGGTGACGAGTATCTATACATTGGTGTCTAGTATGACCGTGAGTCCTTATTCTGCAAATACTTTGGTTTTCTTATACCTTCCATGATTAATTGATGATTTCTATATGTTGTAAAGAGTATGTGAAAGGAATTGTGATCTTCAAACTTCGTGGGGTGTTGGCTTGAGTTGAAATACAAATTGTAAAGGTATATGAGATAAGTATATCTTTAGAGCATTGGCTCAAGTCATAACATGAACTATGAGGTGAAAGTGAAAGAAGAGAAAGAGTATTTAAACTGCTCCCTTGTCGGGATATTGTTGCTTATTGAATATTTTCCCTTGCCGGGATGTTGAGATTATTGATGTTATGCCCTTGCCGGGGTTAATTGTTTAAATTGTGTTCCATTGCCGGGATTTCTATTATAAAATGTTAATTCCCTTGCCCTTGTTTGTGATTGTTGTTTGGGTGAGGTAGAGTGTTAAGGCACGAAGGGTGATGCCGTGCATTGTTTGTTTATGGTAAGGAAAGAGTGTAAAGCACGAAGGGTGATGCCGTGCATTGTTTGTTTATGGTAAGGAAAGAGTGTAAAGCACGAAGGGTGATGCCGTGCATTGTTTATTTATTATGAGGAAAGAGTGTAAAGCACGAATGGTGATGCCGTGCATTATTTGTTTATTGTGAGGAAAGAGTGTAAAGCACGAAGGGTGATGCCGTGCCGCACGATGTACCATTCCCTGCCGATTGACAGTAAAGCACGAAGGATGATGCCGTGCCACACGATGTACCATTCCGTGCCGATTCTATTGATTATATGTGAGGAAAGAGAGTAAAAGCATGAAGGGTGATGCCGTGCAAATTTTATTATATCATTGCTTGATGAGGATGAGAGTAAAAGCACGAGGGTAATGCCGTGCACTTATTGCCGTTTGTTATGGTTTCTTATTATTATTAGTCCAATTACATTTAATGGTCTCATCCCACTATCATTGTGATTCTTTATGTTGATATTTCCCTTTATTGTGTTGCTTGTTATTATTGAGTCAAGGTGTCCTTGTGCTACGTCGTGTTTTGCCATAATTGCTATATGTTTATGTGAGTTAATTGCTACTTGACATTCAACACATTGAATACTAAATTTCCTAATTGCTCCTTAAAGCCCATAATTAATTGCTACTTGTCATTATTTGTTTTTCTCAGTGAATCATAATTATTGTGTACTTGTGGGTATGATGAATTCGTATTAAATATTGCATTTATTAGAGTAAATTTCATTTGGAAGAACTATTGATATAATGAAATGGGAGCAGGTGGTACGCCTACCATGAGATTTGATGAAATGGTAGAGGGTGGTACGCCTACCACGGAAACATTGAGAAACGAGATTGGGTTGCACGCATGCAACGAGATGTGTACAGACAGTGAAATCTGCTTTTATTTTCCTTATCCGTGATAGAGATAATTTATTGATGATCCTTATTATTCTCTTGAATTTCTGTATTATCTGTTATCCCCGAAGCATGTTCCCTTTCCATTTAAAATGGTTATTCTTGTTATTTTCCTCTTGTAGATATATATATATTACTTCACAGGTTTATGTAGTAGTCCTGTCTAGCCTCGTCACTACTTCTCCGGGGTTAGGCTAGGCACTTACAAGCACATGGAGTAGGTTGTGCTGATACTACATTCTGTGCTCTTTTACACAGATCCAGGTACCGGATAACAGTAGTAGCTCAGGAGCCAGCCTTTAGTCCTCCGAGACACCAAGGTAGCCTTGTAGGCGTCCGTAGGCCCAGTGTCTCCTCTATCCTTATTTATGTTCTGTTATCTCTTGTATTCGCGATAGACAATGTTACTCTCTTTCAAACGGTTGTATGTAGTAAATCTTAGTAGTCTGTGGATGTTGTGACACCAATTCTGGGTAGAGGCATATGTGGATCTTCTTTATTATCTTGGTTTATTTCGTTTAAGTCTTCCGCTAAATTACGAATTCCGCTATTGTTAAATTATTTATTTCCTGCTAAATTAATTGGTAAAAATGGATCTAAAACCAAAGTACTTATGGATTCTAAATGTGTGGCTTGCCTAGCTTCTACAAGTAGGCGCCATCACGACCTCCGAGGTTGGGAAATATGGGTCGTGACAATGTGTCTACACTGGTGGGTGATTCTATTATGGTAGATCGAGTCCATCGTTCTTGTATTGTAGTGATTGGGGGTCTGGAGACTCGTGTAGATTTGTTGCTTCTGGACATGGTTGATTTCGATGTTATATTGGGGATGGACTGGTTATCACCTTACCACGCTATATTGGACTGTCATGCCAAGACTGTGACCTTAGCCTTACCGGGTTTGCCTCGTTTAGAGTGGAGAAGGACTCCTGGTCATTCTACCCGTAGTGTTATCTCCTATGTGAAGGCTCGGCATATGGTCGAGAAGGAGTGTTTGGCCTATTTGGCCTATGTTCGTGATTCTAGTTCTGAGGTTCCTTCTATTAAGTCTGTGCCCGTTGCCTGTTGCCCGTGAGTTTTCTGAGGTATTCCCTTCAAACCTGCCGGGTATGCCACCCAGTAGGGATATTGATTTCTGCATTGATTTGGCTCCGGGCACTCAGCCCATTTCTATCCCGCCGTATAGTATGGCCCGGCCTGAGTTAAAAGAGTTGAAGGAGCAGTTGCAAGACTTGCTTGAGTAGGGTTTCAATGACCCAACGTTTTGCCTTGGGGTACGCCGGTGTTGTTTGTCAAAAAGAGGATGGGTCAATGAGAATATGTATTGATTACCGCCAATTGAACAAGGTTACAATCAAGAATAAGTATCCGCTGCTGAGGATTGATGATTTGTTCGATCAACTTCAGGGTGCCAAGGTATTTTTAAAGATTGACTTGCGATATGGCTACCATCAGTTGAGGATTAGGAAATGCGATGTCCCTAAGATATCATTTCGCACTTAGTATGGGCATTATGAGTTCTTGGTCATGTTATTCGGGTTGACAAATACCCTAGAAACTTTTATGGATCTGATGAACCGAGTGTTCAGGCCTTATTTGAATTCGTTTGTGATAGTCTCCATTGATGATATATTGATATATGCTCGCAGTCAGGAGGAGCACGAGCACCACCTTAGAGTGGTTCTTCAGACTCTGAGGGATAGTCAGTTATATGCAAAGTTCTCCAAATGTGAGTTCTGGTTGTGTTCAGTTGCATTTTTGGCTCATGTTGTGTCAGTAGAGGGTATTCAGGTTCAGGGCCTTATACAGTTTATTGTGATGCTTCTTGTATTGGGCTTGGTGCAGTGTTGATGCAGGATGGCAAGGTTATTTCCTATGCTTCGCATCAGTTGAAGATTTATGAGAAGAACTATCCGATTCATGATTTGGAGTGGGGCAGCCATTGTTCACGCATTGAAGATTTGGATGCATTATCTGTATGGCGTGTCATGTGAGGTTTTTACGGATCACAAGAGTCTTCAGTATTTTTTCAAGAAAAAGGAGCTGAATTTGAGGCATAGGAGGTGGTTGGAGTTGTAAAAAGATTATGATATCACCATTTCATACCATCCGGGAAAGGCCAATGTGGTGGCCAATGCTTTGAGTGGGAAGTCAGCCAGTATGGGTAGTATTGCTTATATTCCAATCGGTGAGAGACCGTTTGTTTTGGATGTTTAGGCTTTAGCCAATCAGTACATGAGACTGGATGTTTTTAGGTCTAGTGGTGTGTTAGCTTGCACGGTCGCTCGTTGATCAGCAGTATGATGATCCCTATTTGTGTGTCCTTAGAGACACGATGCAGCGCGGAGGTGTCAAGTAGGTTACCATAGGTTATGATAGAGTTTTGAGATTGCAAGGTCGAGTTTCTATGCCTAATGTGGATGGGCTCCGAGAGTTGATTTTAGAGGAGGCCCATAGCTCCCGGTACTCTATTCATCCGGGCGCCGCGAACATGTATCAGGATTTGAGGTAGCATTATTGGTGACGGAGAATGAAGAAGGATATCTTAGCATATGTGGCTCGTTGTTTAAATTGTTAGCAAGTTAAGTACGAGCATCAGAGACCTGGTGGTTTATTTCAGAGGATTGAGCTTCCCGAGTGGAAGTGGGAGCAGATCACTATGGACTTGTTTACTGGGCTTCCACAGACTCGGAAGAAGTTTGACGCAGTATGCGTCATTGTTGATAGGCTGACCAAGTCATCACATTTCATTCCTATGGCAGTCTCCTATTCTTCTAAGAGGTTAGCTGAGATCTATATCCGGGAGACTGTTCGCCTTTATGTGTGCCCGTGTCTATCATTTCTGACCAAGGTGCGCAGTTTGCCTCGCATTTCTGGAGAGCAGTTCAGTGAGAGTTGGGCATACGGGTTGAGTTGAGCACAACATTTCACCCCCAACGGACGGGCAATTCGAGTAGACTATTCAGATTTTGGAGAATATGCTCCGAGCTTGTGTCATTGACTTTGGACGCTCGTGGGATCAGTTCTTGCCTTTAGCGGAGTTTGCCTACAACAACAGCTACCAGTTGAGTATCCAGATAGCTCCTTATGATGCTTCATATGGTAGGCGGTATCGATCTCTGGTTGGATGGTTTGAACCGGGAGAGGCTCGGTTGTTGGGTACGGATCTGGTTTAGGAGGCCTTGGACAAGGTCAGGATCATTCAGGATAGGCTTCATACAACTTAGTCCAGCCAGAAGAGTTATGTAGACCGCAAGGCTTGGTATGTGGCTTTTATGGTCGGTGAGCGGGTATTATTCCGAGTGTCGCCTATGAAGGGCGTGATGAGATTTGGGAAGAAGGGCAAGCTTAGCCCTAGGTTCATTGGTCCATTTGAGATTCTTGATCGAGTGGGAGAGGTGGCTTATAGATTTGCATTGCCGTTGAGCTTATCAGCCGTGCATCCAGAATTTCATGTGTCCATGCTTCGGAGGTATCACGACGATCCATCCCACGTGTTAGATTTCAGCACTGTCCAGTTGGACAAGGACTTGTCTTATGAGGAGGAGCCGGTGGCTAATCTAGACCGTCAGGTTCATCAGTTGAGGTCGAAGAGTTTTCTTTCTGTTTGTGTTCAGTGGAGACATCAGCCTGTTGAGGCATCGACCTAGTAGTGTGAGTCCGATATGCAGAGCCGTTATCCCCATCTTTTCCCCGACTCAGGTACTTCCTTCTTATGTCCGTTCGAGGACGAATGATTGTTTTAGAGGTGGAGAATGTGATGACCCAAACAGCCATCACTTATTTTAAATTAAATTTTATGACTCTGAGGCCTTGAAAACCTCATTTAGAGTCACTTCGATTTGTGTGCACAGTCCGTACGCGTAGCCGATAAGATTAAATATGAAAATATATGAAAAATGGTAAAATTTGGTTATAAAATGAGTTATTTTGACTTTGGTCAATGTTTTGGATAAACGGACCCGGACCCAAGATTTGACGGTCCCAGAGGGTCCGTAGGAAAATATGGGACTTTGGCGTATACCTGGAATTCTATTCCTAGGTCCCAAGCCCGAGAAATAAATTTTTGAAAGAAATTATTTTCTGAAATTGTTTAAGGAAATTGGAAATGAAATTTAATTAGAACATGTTAGTATTGGGCCCGTATTTTGGTTCCGGCGCCCGATACAGGTCTTATATATGATTTAAGATGTTTCTGTGAAGTTTAATGAAAAACGGATATCATTTGACGTGATTCGGACCTAAATTGGAAAATTTGATGTTTTAAGAAGTTTGAAAGAATTCATGGATTTTGAGGTTTAATCCGATGATTATGATGTTATCTTGGTGATTTGATCGCACGAAATAAGTCCGTAGGATGTTATTGAGGTTGTGAGTATATTTGGTTTGGAGTCCCGAGTGCTCGGGTGAGTTTAGGATAGCCCACAAGTGCATTTTGAACTTTGAAAAAAAATAGTTATTGTGCTCTGATCTGCAGGCTTCGCATTAGCTCGCAAATGCGGTAGATCAATCGCAAATGCAAAAGGGTGGACTGGCAGCTTGAGTCACAAATGCGACTTCATGATCGCAAATGCGACTTCGCAATTGCGAACAGCCTCTCACAAATGCGATGATTGCTGGGAGGCTGAGGTATCGCAATGCGACACTTTTTCGCAAATACAAAAGTCCCAAAATCCTGAAGGGTTCGCAATTACGAACCCTATTTCGCAATTCCCACATCTGAGACCTGCAATTCTGTGTTTAGCCGATTTTAAACCCCATTTTTCATATTTTCTCAAACCCAAACACACTTAGGCGGTTTTTCAAGATTCCTTTCTTCTCCAAATTAATTGTAAGTCATTTTTAACCAACTTTCTTCAATTCTTATCATCTTTTAGCATGATTTTATCTTAAAATCAAGGATTTTCATGGGGGAAATTGCGTGTTTTGGTTAGAACCTAGGTTTTTCAAAAATTGGGGATTTGGACCTCGATTTGAGATCCGATTTCAAAACAAATTATATATTTGAGATCCTGGGGGAATGGGTGATCGAGTTTTGATTCGGACTTCGGGTTTTGACCACATGGGCCCGAGCAGCGATTTTTGACTTTTTGGCAAAACTTTGGGAAATTCATTTTCATGCATTCGAATTGATTCATTTAGCGTCTATTAATGTAATTAAGTAACTTGTGACTATATACGAATGAATTGGTGGTGGAATAGAGGGGTAAAGCTATAATTGAAGCATGTATTGTGTTCGTGGCATCGAGGCACGTGTTTGGTTTAACCTTAGCTTGAGGGATTAGGAGTTGTGTCCTATTTGCTATTTTTTTCTTGTTGAGTACAATGTATAGGCATGGTGATGAGTATCCATACGTTGGTGTCGAGTATGACCGTGAGTCTTATATTGTGATTTCCATAATTTTGTTGTGTTATTCATGCCTTGATGAAAATTTCTATTTGTTGTGTAAAGTTGTGAAAAGAATTGTGACCTATGAATGTTGAGAAGCGTTGGCTTCAGTTGTATAATGAATTGTGAAAGTATAAGTGATAATTGAACCTCTAGAGTAGTGGCTCGAGTTGTGAAGTGAATTGTGAAGTAAAAGCAAGAAAGAGGAGAGATCATTATGTCTCCCCCTTGCAGGGCTATTGTTGAGTTGTGGTCCCTTTTATTGTGTTCTTAATTGATATTATGGATACTTAGGTTGCTGATTCTTTGTGTTAGGTAAGGATTATGGTTAACAAGTTTGGGTATAGTTGAGGTAGTTAGGTGTTGTAACAAGTTTGGGTATAGCTGAGGTAGTTAGGTGTTGTAACAAGTTTTTGGTTATAGCTATTTTTCCCTTCCCGGGATAGTGTAGACCTTTTGATCTATTGTCGGGACTCTCGTTATAATTGTAAATATTATATATGGACCGGGTTTCACGCCACAACAATATTATATATGGATCGGGTTGCACGCCACAACAATATTATATATGGATCGGTTGCACGCCGCAATAATATTATATATGGATCGGGTTGCACGCCACAACAATATTATATATGGATCGGGTTGCACGCCGCAATAATATTTTATGGGAGCGGGTGGTACGCCTACCACGAGATATAATAAAATAGGAGCAGGTGGTACGCTTACCACGAGATATAATAAAATGGGAGCGGGTGGTACGCCTACCACGAGATATAATGCAATGGGAGCGGGTGGAACGCCTACCACGAGATATAATGAATGGGAGCGGGTTGCACGGCTGCAACAAGATGTGAAAAGAAAGTGAAATCTGCCTTTGTTTTTTTTCCTTATTCTTGTTAGTGGTTGGATTTTGATTCCTTTATAGTTCTCTTGATATTCTATTTCTAGCTGTCTTTCCCCAAAGCATGTTTCCCCCTCCCATCCTTACTTCTTTTTTTTTTCTTATTCTTGTTAGTGGTTGGATTTTGATTCCTTTATAGTTCTCTTGATATTCTGTTTCTACCTGTCTTTCCCCAAAGCATGTTTCCCCCTCCCATCCTTACTTCTTTATTTATTATTTATTTTCCATTGTATATTATATAATTGCACAGGTTTTTTTGGTGGTCTGGTCCTAGCCTCGTCACTACTTCGCCGGGGTTAGGCTAGGCACTTACCAGCACATGTGATTGGTTGTGCTGATACTACACTCTGTACTTTTTTGTGTAGACCCCAGTGTTGTAGACTTTGGACCGCAGTGAGATTGCTGATTCTTGATCATCAGGTGACCTGAGGTAGTCCTGTAGGCGTCCGCAGGCCTTGGCGTCTCCTTTTATCTACTATTCCTGTTTCTTTCATGCATTTCTAGAGACAATGTTGTATTTATTTCTTCAGGACCTTTATTTGTAGTATTCTTAGACTGTCTGTGAAATTGTGACACCAGTTCTGGGTAGTCGAGACTCAAATAGTTGTACTAGGTATTTATGTTCAGATAGTTTGTTGTTTTCTTCTGCTTATGTTAAATTCCGCTGATGCATCGGTGAGAAGGTGTGAGCGACTGGCTGCGGTGGGCACGGGGAGAGGTAGATAGAGACCTAAGAAGTATTGGGGAAAGGTGATCAGACAGGACATGGCGCGTCTTAGGATTACTGAGGACATGGATTTGACAGGAAATTGTGGAGGTCGCATACTAGAGTGAGACTAGCCAGTTAGGAGTTAATCTTAGGAGGCTGCTGATCAGCTACTGATGCAGGGATTTATCTGTCAGATATTAGTATACCTTCCATCCTTTTCGTATTTCCAATATTTCTTAAATTGCTGTCATTCTGTTAGTTTATGTTATGTTATGTATTTTATGTTATTTTAGTATGAGTCTATTGATAATACTAATATATCGTCTCTTGTTGCTGTCTTGAGTCGAGGGTCTCCTAGAAACAACCTCCCTGCCTCTCAGGGTAGAGGTAAGGTCTGCGTACATATTACCCTCCCCCGACCCCACTTGTGGGATTATACTGGGTTGTTTTTATTGTAAATGTTATTATTATTATTAAAATTACTAATGGATATAAAATGAGTAAAAAGGATAAATTGTGAAATTAATTGGCTTGCCTCGCTCGTACTAGTAGTGTGATGACCCGGACGATCGTCTTAAGAATTAACATCCCAATCCCTTATTAACTGCTTTTCCCAAGTTTATTTCTACTATTTTGATTTGTCGGGATGTTCGGTTTTGAGTTTCGGAGAGTTTTGGGACACTTAGTCCCTAAATGAGAGATTAAGTGTTGGAAAGCTGCCCGTATTCGGAACAGTATGAAGACAACCTCGGAATGGAAATCCGATGGTTTCATTAGCTCCGCTAGGTGATTTCGGGGTTGGGAGCGTGTTCGAAATGAGTTTTGGAGGTTCGTAGCTAAATTAGGCTTGAAATGCCGAAGTTTAAATTTTTGAAGTTTCTGGTCCGATAGTGAGATTTTGATCCGAGGGTTAGAATGGAATTCCAGAAGTTGCAGTAGCTCCTCATGTCATTTGAGATGTGTGTGTAAAATTTTAGGTCATTCGTACATGTTTTGGTTGAGTTTCTGATCGAAAACGTATTTTGATGAAACTTGAAGTTCTTAGGCTTAAATCTGTGATTATTCGCGTTTTCGACGTTATTTTAGGTGGTTTAAGGATTGGTACAAGTTTGAAGGATATTATGGGATATGTCCACACGATCGCATTATTTGATTCGCGATCGCGGAAGTCAGCTTTTCCCTTCTTCGCGTTCGTAATTGTTCTCCCGCGTTCGCATAGTAGAAATTAGGATATGGTAATTCCTTACATTTTCCTTTTCGCGATCGCGTGGCCCTATTCGCGATCGCGTATGTCTATTTCTTTCTCTTCTGCGATCGCAGGCTTTAGTCCGCGTTCGCATAGACCATTTTTGGAACCTTTAAAATTTACCCTTCGCGATCGCATTCAAATTCCTACGATCGCATTGAACAAATACCTGGGCAGTTATAAACATTTCAAAATCCGAGGGTTAGCCATTTTTATCAAAGCACAGGTTTGGGAGCTCGGATTTGGGAGAAGTTTCGAGGGATTTTCGGGGGCAACGATTCTCTACTCTCTTATGCTTAAAACCCACTAATCTAATCACGAATTCCTCCTTAATTTCGGATTTTTGAATGAAAAATGGGTAAAACCTCATAGACCAAGTTATTGAGTTTTGAGTGGGTGTTTGACCTCTGATTTGAGAGATTTTTATATGGTTAGACTCGTGAGAGTACGAGGATTCTAAAAATATAAAATTTTCTGATTCTGAGACGTTGTCGGGGGGGGGGGGCATTTTGGTCATCTTAGCTAAATTCGCGTCTTAGCTTTAAATTAAATTGTAGAATCGGTTGCTTGAGATGTTATTTACGATATGAAATTGAATTGAATAGATTTGGACCATTTGGAGTCGGATACTCATGGCAAAGGCGTGGTTACTAGTTAATTTTTGGGACGGTTCGAGGTAAGTGGCTTGTCTAACCTTATGTGGGGGACCTCCTCCTTAGGATATGATATTTGGTAATTGAATGCCTTGTACATGAGGTGACAAGTGCGTACTTGTGCTAATTGTTGAAAATTCGGTTCTACTTTAAATATTTAGACTGAGTTTCTTTCTTACCTGCTTTATTCTACTTACAATTATAGCCTATGTTAGTTTAGAAAAGCATGCCTAGTTGACCTAAATTGCCTATTTGCTTAAGTTACTTTAATTGTACTACGTGAAGCATGTTAGGCTAAAACTACCCGTTGCCTTGTATTTTTGCACTCTATTTCTGAATATCTTCTTGTTGTGGCTGCGTATTTACATTGGGATTACGGATGTGGGATTCTGGTAGCTCCCCCTTGTTTATTTACTTTGGGACTGCGGGTTAGATTCCTGATAGATCCCCCTACACATTTACTTTGGGACTGTGGGTTAGATTCCCGTTAGATCCCCCTACATATTTACTTTGGGACTGCGTGTTCGATTCCCGATAGATCCCCCTGCACATTTACTTTGGGACTGCGGGTTAGATTCCCGATAGATCCCCCTGCATATTTGTGACGACCCGACCCGTCGTCTCATGAGTTACCCCCCGTTCTTTCCATTTTTTTATTTCTACATGCTTCATTATCCGTGTCATATGTAGTAGAGTTGATTTGGAGTGATTTTGATAAGAAATGAGTCACTTAGTCTCTTTTAGGAAGGCTTAGTTCGGAAAAGTCAACCGGGAGTTGACTTATGTGTTAGAGGGCTCATATGTGAATTCTGATAGTTCAGTTAGCTCCGGGAGGTGATTTGTGACTTAGGAGTATGATCGGAAGTGGTTTTGGAGGTCCGGTGTAAAATTAGGCTTGAATTGGCGAAGTTAGTATTTTGGCGATTTCCTGTTGTTAGGTGAGATTTTGATCCGGGAGCCGGAATGGAATTCCGATAGTTGATGTAGCTTCGTTAGGTGATTTGGGATGTGTGTGCAAAATTTCAGGTTATTCGGACTTGGTTTGGTCAGGTTTTTGATCGAGTGTGTGTTATAGAAGTTTTAAAAGAACTTAGGCTTGAATTCGATGTAATTTGATGATTTTGGTATTATTTGAGGTGTTTTGACGATTGGAGCAAGTTTGGATAATGTTTTAAGACATGTTGGTTCTATTAGTTGAGGTCCCGGGGGCCTCAGGTGTATTTCGGAAGGTTAACGGATCGATTTAGGCACGAAAAATAAAGCTGCTGCATTTTTTTCATAGAACTGTGAATAGTAGTTTTGAACAGTGCCCTTGAACAATGCCCCGTAACAGTGCCCCGTAACATTTTTGAACACACGAAAATTTCTGGGCAGATTTTTTTTACAAGTTCCGAAAATATTTTCCATTTTTACCGATTTGGAGCTCGGATAAGGCGATTCTTCGGGAGATTTTTGGAGAGAAAAAAATGGGGTAAGTGTTCTTAATTCAATTTTGGTTATATTACTCGAATTTATTGCAAGTTTTGGCATTAAATCCTTAAATTTAGAGGGAAAAATTTAGAAACCCTCTCGAATAGAATCGAGGATTTGAGGGTCGAAATGATATGAGAATTGGATAATTTTAGTATGGTTAGACTCGTGGGGAGATAAGGAACCCGTTGATATAAAAATTTTTGAATTTCAAGTCGTGGGCCCGGGGCTCGGGTGTTGTCAATTTCATGAATTTTGATATTTTTCGATCGTTTTCGATTTGGTATTGTCTCCTTAGCATAATGTGACATATTCGTTGTGATTTTGATCAGATTCGACGCACGAGGAGACCAATTTGAGAGGCAATGGCATATCGAGCTAGAGTTTTGGCCAGCTTGAGGTGAGTAATGATTTTAAATGATGTCCTGAGGATTTGAAACCCCAGATTTTCATAACGTAGTGCTATACTAAGTTAAGATACACGCTGTGTGACGAGCGTGAGGTTCAATGCTATGGAGATTGTGACTTGGTCCATCCCGAATGATATTTTTACTACATTTTTTATTGAGACATATACTTTATTATTGTGAATTGGGATTGTTACCATGCTTGGGGCCTTTTGCCGACCTATAGAACCCTTAGGGGATTTTTGACTGGTTTTTCCTCACTTAATTGGAAAAATTTATATCTACAGTCACGTTTCCAATTGTTTAAAAATGATATGAACCAGATTTTTGAAATGTTAATCATAAATAGAAAGAAATATGAGGGCTGAGATCCCTACCGTACATTATGCCCGAGAGGCTGTGATTTTAAATGACTGAGAGGGGTTGAGGACCCAATAGTAAGGATATTTTATATGATATAGAGTGGGCTGAGCGCCGCAGTAAATGTATATTTTATATGATATGGATCGGGCTGTGCGCCGCAACAAATGTATATTTTATATGATATGTATCGGGTTGCACGCCACAGCAAATGTATATTTTATATATTGGATCGGGCTGCACGCCACAGCAAATACATATATTGGATCGGGCTGCACGCCACAGTAATTACTTATATGGATTGGGCTGTAGCCGCAGCAATATAACGCTTGGACTGTAGGAGCCCCTCCGAAGTCTGCACACCCCCAGTGAGCGCAGTCGAATATTATTATTATGAATCGGGCTGTACTCCACAACAATATACGGATCGGGCTGCACGCCGCAATGGTACATATTTTTATTGATTCGGCTGCTGAGAGACGTATATGAATTGAGAACTGAGGATAAGAAAAAATAAATAAATTGAAATGCTCGTGGAGCGAATCCATATTGATGATACCTACTTTTACCTAGTTAAGGCATTACACTTGAGTTCCTCATTTACTGTTGTTTAAGTGATTTACTGTTTTGATTTAGAACTGCTTAGTACCTTTACGTGATTTCGTACTGTCAACCATTATTTATTTTTATCACTCACTGGGTCGGAGTACTCACATTACTCCCTGCACCATGTGTGTAGGTACATGTGTTCCTGAGGCATAGAGCGAGCTTTCCTGCCGTTCAGTTTTCATTGGAGTTATTGAGGTAGATGCATGGCATTCGCAGACCCGATTTCTCCTTCTATCGCTACTTATTATTGTCGACGCCCCCTTTTTCACCCCCCTAAAGGGGTGGAATCGGGTTTACGACATTATGGACAAAACAACTCTCGTTCCCTTTGGAGGAACCGGGTTATGGAATTTGAAGAGTCGCCACCTAATGATTATAGTGCATTAGGACACTTTTTAGAGAAAAGAAAGGATTCGAAGGAAAACCAGAGTTCGGGTAAGGGCTTGAGATTATCTCGAGGGGAAGGTGTTAGGCACCCCTCAAGATCCACGAGTGTGGTTCCCGACCTTGCTTAGTTGTGACTTTAAGAAGAGTAAGAGTAAACAAACAAGGTTTGCACATAGGGAATACAAATAATTTGAAAGTTTTGAAAGGAAAGAAAGAAAAGACGTAAATGCCTTTTGGAAAGAAAACGTAAAATTTCTAAAAACATCATACCATATGAATAAAGGGAGAGGGTCCTGGGTTTAAATATAATATGGATCACGTTGGTGCAATATCCAGCAAGTCATTTCCGCACGAGATATTAGCGCACCATTATCATCATCTCCATATTCTACCCTTCCCACCCGTTAAGGTATTTAAGCGCGATTGGTTTCGTTTACTTATTGCATGCTAGTACCCGTCCCAACCTATTAGTCCCGGGGTATTTAGGACTTCTAATCCTAAAAGGGAAAGGAAAGGGGTAGAGGCATATATGGGGTTCAAAAGGATAAAATACTAGTGGCGACAAACAAAACACATAACAAGTAGAGGGGATTAACAAACAAACATGCAAGGCTCACAGAAAACCCCGTAAATCAGCTAGCACTTAGTTTAGCATGTCTTGCACATACTGATTTGGTCTTTAAAATTAAACGGCTGACGGACTAATTTAACACATGGAGTTGGATAAAAAGTCTGCATTAGGCAACCCGGATCCAATTGTTAGAACTGATGTATTTTAAACGGGTTATTGATTAAGAACCTAATGCAGGAGAGTTTAAAACAGCAGATTGAAAATTACACAAGTTCAGAGATGGCTTTGAAAATCAGCAGAATTGTTTAAGTGAAATACAGTAGAGTTGTAAAGGAGAGTTCCGAAAATGAAAAGACTTTGAAAGTAAGAACGAGTTAAAGACTGTTGTGAAATAGTAGCTTCATGAGATGAATAAAAATTCAGGCAGAAAGTTGAAAACTGTTTCAGGAAAGAAGATGCAAGTTTAGAAAATTTAAGAGCATTGCAAACTGGTAAGAGTTTTTGAAATAAACAAGTTTGGACGAGTTTTGTTGAAAACGCTGAAGCTAAATGCCGGGTTATTCCTTACACAGATTTAAGCGAGTTTGAAAACCTATAGGCAGGATATCTATACCTTGATTTTTTAGGACTTGTTACTGTTATTAAACTGGTACGAAATGAGTATTTGATTATCCTACAGTTTGCCTAGCGTTTATGCATTTCCTATAGGCATGATTTCTATATGCAACTAATTGTTTGATTATTAGGTCCTATAGGCAGGATTTCTAATGATTGAGTTAAGAAATATTAAAAACCTATAGACATGGTATCTAAGTGACTGAGTTATAACATAAAATCCTATAGACATGGTATCTAAGTGACTGAGTTATAACATTAAATCCTATAGGCATGGTATCTAAGTGACTGAGTTATAACATTAAATCCTATAGGCATGGCATCTAACCTTAATTACATGCAATAAAGTAAACCCCTCCCACACCCTTTACTAATAGTTCCCCGAGTTTCTTTTTACAATATTATTACTGAAAATAAAGTAAATAACAGAAAATACATCACAACCTACAGCTAGAACCGAGCAGCCTAATTCAATCTTGAGATCCAATAACATGTGTTTCACCAATTCTGGATTCCAGGTTCCAAGGCCTTCTCTTAGAGTGTTTCAAAGTTCCAAGGGCTTTCAGGAAGCCCAGGCAATGCTTACACCCTAGAGATTGAATTGAGTAGTGCAATGTGTGGAATTACTCGCCCTTAGGCATCCAAGTTCAGAGGGAGCTCCAGGGTCCCTAAGCATGGCTTACCACAGGGGGGTAGGACTTAAAGAACTAAGAATAAGTGTAAAGTGAGGGGATTAGAGGAAGACCAAAGCAAAGGATGGTCATACCCAGTCATGAGTGGGACTGGCACACCCCTGACCCTTTACATGGCTTGGACAAATAAGAGCAGACTTGAGAAAGTCAGACTTAGGCCTGAATGGTGATTAGGACACCACCAAACTTGAGTCGAGCTCAACACATAACAGGGGTTAAGGGAATGGGATCGATTTGAGTATAGGTTTAGGGCAACCTGGTGCTAAACTAGGGATGGCAATAGAATGCCACTCTAGTCTAAAACAATACTCACACACAAAGGGGTTAGGGAAAGGGATTGATAAGGAAGCATTTGTACCAACAAACAGGATTAAGCCACGGGGATTTGGGGAAAAGGATGTACAGGAAAGTACTAATACAAGCATAACAGAATCAAAGACATGGGAATATGGGGTAGGGATGTACAGGAAAGTACTAATACAAGCATAACAGAATCAAAAGACATGGGAATATGGGGTAGGGATGTGGCATGCTGAAATTTAACTGCATAATGTAAGAAAGTCGAACATAAACAGGCATATGAAAAGGGTAAATAAACACGTAGTTTGGAGATGGTATTTAAATCATGGACATACCAGTTGCAAACTCAAACAGTAAATCAAGTAGGGCAGATAGAATCGTATAGCTTAGCCTTGGCTTTCAGCTGGCTTTACCCAAACAGCAGAACAAGTAGCAGAGAAGAGCAAAGAAGAGAAGAAAGAGTTTAATGAGTGTGAACTTGTAATTGTTCGTGTGTGAAGTAAAAGGGGTGGGGGTTTTTTATAGTTTGAAAGTAAGCAGTAAGTAAGGCAAGAAAATAAATTAGTATCAAGTCATAATCAATTAGGGAAATGACTGCCTTTAATTAAGGGGTCGGACTTAGAGTAATAAAACAGAGTTCTATTTATGGAAAGAAAATCAAGAATAAGTTGTAAAATAAAGGGTAAATGCATATAAAGTTTTGAAAGATACACGGTTTTAAGCAAATAAGGCAAGAATAGAATCACTAATCACATAGTAAATCAAGGAATCAGGGATTCGAACTCAGTATTGAATTTAGTCAGAAAAATAGGTCCAAGTCAGAGAATCAAATAAAATCAACCCCCAAAATTAGGGTTATTTGAAAGGAAAAATATGACTATAAAAAGATGCACAAATTCAAGCATGCGAGGCTAAGATTAGCAGAAGAGTCATGTAATCAGAGAGCAGAAGAACATAAACATGAAATGGAATTAGAAGTTCTCGCAGAGCTTAGCAAGAAATCAGAAGCACGAAAGGAGTTTAGACAGTTAGGGCTTTGGAATTAAACAGGCAGCAGACAATCACACACAAAACTCGGAAAACCCCCAAAATCTAGGGTTTTCATCACATTTCGAATATAAAGAAGAAAGCATAGGAGAAGATGAACGCAGAAAGAACATAAACATTCATGAAAAGCATAATGAAAGCAAAGAACACAGTAAACAAGCTACTCGGAAACCTAAAAACAACACGGTAAAGAAAAATACATAGGAATCATAGTAGAAAATACTTAGGAATTACAACAAAAGTAAAAGGAATCACAGTAGAGCAAAAAATCGGACAAATCCTAAGCTTTAAGAAGATGAACAGTTCGAAAACAAAATCGACAAAAAATGTGGAGAACACTTTCAAATCTTAGAAAATAACATAGATCTGAAGTAGATCTTAAAGAGAAACAAAGAAGAAAAACCTCGGAGACTTAGGGTTTCAGCGAAAATCCTAGAGAACGAGAAAGGCCTAGAACGGACTGGTCTTGAGTCGAAGACGGACTCTCAAGGTTAGGATTCGCCAGAAGGAGGCCGAAAATAGTCATAGAACTCAAATTGGAGGACCTCTGAATCGGGGATCTTCAAGATCGGACTTCGATTTTTGAACAAAGGGGTCATAGAAGGGAGTGGGGGTGAGTATGGGTTGCACGAAGACTGGGAGGCCAGGGTTTCCGGTGAAACAAGGTCGGAAAAGGGTCGGAGAAGGGCTAGGGTTTCAGGAGTGGTTGAGAGCATTTGGGGACGGAGAGGGTTTAAAGGCGGCTGCTGAAGGGAGAATGAGGGAGATTAGGGTTGGGGTCAGGTTTAATTTAGGAAAGGGGAGGGTGGACCATTGATTAAAACAATCAACGGTCCTAATTTAAAAAAGGGTTCCGGGCGGGTTAGTTAATAGGGTACGGGTCGGGTAATTTATGAAATTGGGTAGTGTAATTGGGGTTAGATTGGGGCTGGAATTGGGCTAAGATTGAAATTAAAAGGGCTACAATTTAAATAGCCAATTTTCCCCAATTGATTTTTATAGAATAGGAATAAACAGTGCATAAATACTAATTTAAAAATATTAGAAATGATTTTTTGATTACAAATGCTATTTAATCGAGAAATAGGCTAAAATTGCAATTTCATGCAGTTTTAATTTAAAAATACCAAACGGACTTGTAAAATCACGTAAAAATCATGTAAATTATATTTTTGTGTAAATGTGAGAATAAAATAAATTATTCACCAAAACGATAAGTTTTAGGAATAATTATTAGATTTTATAGTTCAAAATAGGCCATAAATTAGTTTTAATATCCTTGAAAAAATGTGGAAAAATACCAAAACCTTTGTGGATGCTTATATATGCATATACATGCTATTTTGAAAATATTTTGAGTATAAAAATACATAGAGAAAAATTGGGTATCAACAGCTGCCCCTCTTTACCCGAGGAGGATGAAAGAGTTGTCGGGTAAAGATAAGATGGCCAATTTTGACCGGAGACGGCGATTTTAGTAGGATATTGACCGCGCTCTGGTTTCCGAGCTGCCTACATATCCCTGGTTTTACAGGAATCAGGCCATATGTAGTTCGGGGACCATTGACGGAATATGCCGATAGGATTCGGAAAAACGGACGCGATGGTTAGATCTGAGAGAGTGCTTGGAATCGGACAAACTGCGGAGGGATGGAGCGGAATCGCTCCTACTGAGGTGGCTGTGAGCCAGCCAAAACACCTGCAAATGCGTAGTGTGTGTATATTGCGTAATTTAAATGTGAGCAAGTTCCCATTGGATCATGAATGCTTGTCTTTGGATGGTTAGGATGACGTCCTCAAACTATGATGTCCTGAGCCATGAAGAGTGTAAAAGTAAGGGTTCACAGGCCATGAAATGATGTTCTCCTGCTATGCAGATGGTGCCTCCGAACTATGATACCTTTGAACGAGTTGGCGATCTTTCAGCCCATGAGAAGGTGGCAATCTTTCAGCCAAATGAATGCACAGGGTGGCGATCTTTCAGCCAGAGTGAGAATGTAAAGAAGGTGCCGATATTTCAGCCGAACGAGAATTTAAAATGCAGGTGGCGATATTTCAGCCAGTCAAAAAATAAAGCGGCGATATCTCAGCCATGCAGTATGGAGACAATGTTTAGTCTCGGATGGCAGATAGGTAGCCTTATGCAATGTAGATGGAGACAGAGCTTAGTCTCGAAAGGCAGATAGGAGCCTTATGCAGTATGGAGGTAGAGCTTAACCTCGGAAGGCAGAGAGTAGCCTTATGCAAAAATGCAGGTGGAGACAGAGCTTAGTCTCGAAAGGCAGATAGTAGCCTTATGCAATACAGGAATGTAAAAGAACGAATGGCAGTGAGTTTTCTTAGTTGGTAGACGGTTTGTGATATTAGGACTGCTGGGGAGCGTTGAGTTTGGATAGTGACTTTGCGAATGAGCGATTGTTCCTCACTCTTGAAGAGCCCGAGTATGTGAATGTATTCAATAATTTGCGACCTGGGGTGCCTGCATTCGAAGAAAAATCGTGAGTTCTGTAGAGGCGAAAGGTTAGTTCGTATTTCCTGGCCTTGGACGTCACGTATCATTGGGGTAGCGTTGTTAAACGATAATGATGCAAATGATGCTTATGCCTTACTTAGTAAATATAATGTAAGTACAAATTTGAAAACGGTTTTATTCTGGATGAACCAACAACTACAACGTGGTTCAAGACACGGCAACCTTGCTTGTTTCGGAATTTTGAGGGTCATCCTCAAAATTCTGCCCCAGTTTACTAGGCTGGTGCTGCTGACGGCTGTGCTGAATGACTAAACGCTGATCGATTCCAGAATTTTAAGGGTCCTCCTCAAAATTCTGCCCCAGTTTACTGGGTTGGTGCTGATGAAAAGACTGAAATTCTTACTTCAGAATTTTGAGGGTCCTTCTCAATATTCTGCCCCAGTTCCAATTTCGGGGGAAAGATGGAATTTTATTAAGATGTGACCGAACCCATAGGGCTGCCTACGTATCCCCTCTTAAACAGGAATCAGGTCAGGCGTAGTTCAAAATACATCATGAAAGAAAAGCATATGATCAAATGTAGTATCTTTTCACTGCGTCTGAGTTAATAGGCTTTGGCCAAACTTCTCCGTCCATTTCTGTGAGAATAAGGGCTCCTCCAGTCAGAACTCGATGAACCATGTACGGACCCTGCCAATTGGGAGAGAATTTCCCTTTGGCTTCCTCTTGATGCAGGAGTATCTTCTTTAATACCAACTGTCCTGGCGAGAATCCTCGGCTTGACTCTCTTGTTGAAGGCCCTGGACATTTTGTTTTAATATAGTTGCCCGTGACAGACAACGTTCATTCTCTTTCCGTCAATGAGAGCTAATTGCTCGTAGCGACTTTTAACCCATTCTACATCATCTAGCTCTGCTTCTTGTATGACCCTCAGGGAGGGAATTTCTACTTCGGCGGGGATGACTGCTTATGTACCATAAACTAGCATGTAGGGAGTGGCCCCAGTTGATGTGTGGACCGTGGTACGATAACCCAGTAAGGCAAATGACAACTTCTCATGCCACTGCTTGTGCTTTTCGATCATCTTCCTTAGTATTTTCTTGATGTTCATATTGGCTGCTTCTACAGCTCCATTCATCTGAGGTCTATAAGCCGTAGAGTTCTTGTGTTTAATCTTAAATGTTTCACACATTGACTTCATCAGGTCGCTATTGAGATTAGAACCATTGTCGGTGATGATTGATTCCGGAATCCCGAACCGGCAGACCAT